>JANAVB010018200.1:4084713-4203741 GCA_029216955.1 Iris pallida | reverse complement strand
ATCATTTACTGGAATCATTTACTGGTATCATTATATTTTGGCTGGACTCATCTTGAATCATTGTGTCAAATTTCTGGATTCACTTGCTGGAAGGGAAAATACTTGAGTGAGACATGTAGACATATCCCAATCTGGAATCTCTCAACTGGAATCTACTGGAATCTATTAGAATGATAGCCATCTCACACCCGGCCAGGTGTGTGATGTGCCGTATTACCTACAGCCGTTTACATGTCGATCTTGGTATTTTAAAACACACTGCTAGAGTATAGGCTTGACTCACCCTGGAATCATTGATCACTATAACTGGAATCGTCCCTTACTGGATTCATCTTGTATTAGATTCATCTTGTACTGGACTTACATTAGAGTTATACTTGTCTACATTGCTGTCTGGACTTTATATCATATTACCCTGGTTCAGCTAGTTCTATTTTTACAGTTTTATTACCATAATTCTCCTCTTGTTTAGTTACTTACTTTTCTTGCACTATATCTGTCTTTCTTACCATCACCTGAACATAAACTGCCATGTTCATTAATACAACTGTCTATAACTGCTTTATAGTTCTCTGTCATTTACTTGGATTTTCTAGATGAGATTGTGCTCGTTCCTGTCCTGACTGGACCTGTTGATAAATTTTACAGATAGCCTGGAGGTTGCCTGCTAGCCTAGAGGAGACACAGTAGAGGTTGTATAGTTAGTTATTTCAGTTGTATTGAGTTGTATTTATTCTATGGATTACTGTATTGAGCTTTGAGATGTTTTCTGGGTTTGTATATCTTAGACACTTAGACTTCTATCTGCTGTATCTCTTCTGGATTTCATGTTTTACCTATCTTTTATCTTGCTCTACCTTAGTTGTGATTGAGACTGTATCTGCTATGTCACCTCCATTCGGAGAGTATATACTGTACATGTACCTTTATATTGTTAGATGTTTGACCTAGGACAATGTTCTACCGCCGACACTACGGCGTAGGAGGACGTACCTACGTCTCGTGCCCTTACTCTAGGGTACGGGTCGTGACACTAGGACACTACCTAACTTGTAGTATCTTTTTTGCACTGTGCAATATAATATGCAAGTAAAGGCCATGATCAAGAATAGTAATGTCACCAAGCTTTCCTAATAAGATAGTAGAAACAACCAAAAGTAGGTACCTCATGTGTAACATATGTCAAGATCTGTTGGATCAAAGAAAAAGGAATCATAAATGGAATACATCATAACTCCTTCAGTAGTACAGCTGCCCAAGATCTTCCAATTGGAGCAACTTTTAAAAATTTTGTCGGTACAACAGGTCATCCGTGGTTGAGTAATGCTCCAGGTATATCAAATCCTAATGTATCTTTTGTTTGTTCGGCAATTCCTTCTTTCACATCATTGTTCTCATCATCAATCAAATCCACTGGACCAGTATTTGTCATCTTCTCAGAGTTCAGGAAGGCGAGTACCCCATCTAGAGAAAGAATATGGGTTATATGAAATATGCAGAGCAAGACCTGAAACCACATGGAAGAATCTTAATTGCAATTAATAGCCTGGAACCACTCTTAGGATACTAGAGATAATATGTTATTGCAAGAGCAATATAACCTTGTAACTAATAAAAATCCATATTTGTAGCTAATAAAAATTAAATTAAGAAAATGCAAAACATAAAAGAATCTCAAAAGGAAATTCAATCTGGAACTATAGCTGTCTCATCATGAAAGAGACCATTCTTCATCAAATTTCAAACAAGCTCAAGGTAAAAATTCTAGGCTTATATTCAATGAGTTTGGAGTTGAATAAAGGTTCAAAGTATTGGTATCGAACATTTAGTAAGAATATTGATATCGGCGGTATCGGATCGGACATCAGATTTTTTTGGTATTGGCAGTAGGATTGGGCATACGGTTACAGGACCCACGATTTCGACCCGACCCGAACCGAACCATAAATTGTCTAAACAATGCAGTTCCTAAATTTTAAATTTTAACGGGATGGGTCGGGATAGGTCGTGTGACATTAACGGGTCAGAGCGAATCATATTTTTAAAGCAAACGGGACCCCAACCCGGCCCGTTTTGGATAAGGAATTCGGTTTGAAAGAGTCTCACTTTTGTTTTTCTTCTTCCCCCAACCAAAATTTTCTACTATTCTATTTATTTATTTTGCACCGAGCACCAAGTAGTTCAGTACCAGTTTTAATGGATAGTTGATATTCATATTTGATTAAATTTTGAAGCTCATAACAAGCTGTAGCTTGATTGCGAACGGTTTGTAGTTGAGTATAGTTACTCTCCTCTATCAGAGGACCCAATGGCTACTCCATGCACTTCCATTGATTAGGAAAATCCCAATCGAGTTGTGTCTATTTGGAAGCGGGTTATGCTCATTTATTTTAATGAGTAATGTTCGAAAACTTCTTCACTGAAGACTACTGTTATTTCATGACTATGTTGACAATATCTTAAGAAAGATCATTAAGCTAAGAACTCACCTTTTTGTCAAACCCAGATAAAAACATGTATATCTTGACAATAAATATTATCGGATAAAAATTTCAGAACATCACATTTTCAAGGTCATCATGCCAAAACTCATACAAAAAGAAAGGATTTTACAATCTAATCCACTTTAAACAGACATCAAGAAGACATAATAGAAGAAAATTGAAGAACAAAAGTGACAGTGAACCCGTTTCAAACGACATGAAACTCCAAAAAAAATGGACCTATTTGGACCCTCGGACTTAAGTTTGAAGATACACTACTTAAGTATCAAAGATACAAGACTTAAGTATCAAAGAGATACAGGACATAAAGCAAACTACCATCTTAAGTAGTTTGCCGTCATAATGACATATTAATGAGATACTATCCTCAATATGTAACCGAAAAAATGTAAACTACTATTGAAGATGCAGGACTTAAGTATCAAACAGATCCTGACTTGCTCTGCCATATCATACATGCATATGTATCTAAAGAAGCAATTCAATTTATGATTTTACAGTTGGAAGAAAAGAAGGATAAACTACTATGAGTTACCAGCGGTAGGACTTTCTTTAGAGCCTTAATAAATGATAGCTACTGATCTTGTGCATCTTCTTTTGCGTCAAAGATCATGGCTACAGTGACCCCTGACTCGTTCAAGCTTTCATACCCATCCTTGCCATTATGTATCCCTGTCAACATATATATATATATATATATATATATATATATATATATATATATATATATATATATATATATATATATATATACTTAGCACCCTATATATTAATCTTCTGAGGAAAGAGAGAAAATGTGTTTGGTTTGTTGTTGCCATGCATGACACAACAGAATATAAAATAAACATCTATATGTGCTTGTTGTTGGAGCTACAAACATATTGTCAGTTATAGGCAAAAATAGTTCAAACACTGCCTATTGCAGGTCATACATATTTTGAACTTGTTTTCAGTTCAAACACTGCCTACTATACATAGAAAAACTGTAAGAAGTTATGCATGTATGAAGTTATGCATGTAAGAAGTTATACATAGGAAAACAGTTCAAACACTGCTAATATGGAATTAAGAGAGTCACTACCTTATATTCCAACTGTAGTTGTTTCCACTGCCTACAGTTAAAACCCTGCAGAACACAGGTAAATCTGGAAGAACGTTACCATGTAAGACACCAAGCACAATACCTGCATCGTTCGACAAATTCCTCGGATTATACAATATATAGTGGGTATGTATAGTTGCAAGTTCTGGAGTCTAATGCAAAACTTAAGTATCCGTCATAAATTAACAAAATAAAACTGGGGTTTCCATTACTCTGAAGCATGTGATGGGAAAACAAGGTTCATAGTAAATATGTATTCAACTCCTCAACTGTCACCCAAGACCAGCTAGAAAATAGGTACAACTTATGCATGTAAGATGTTAGATATGAAATAAGAATAAATATCTAGAGTTAGAAGCAACAACGAAATTTGGCTAATATCTCTATAGTGATAGTTTTTTAAGTAGCATACACTGAGAAGGAATGACAATAGACAACATTCTTTCTAGTGATGATATTTTTCATAGGACAAGTTGCTCGCAGTTGCAACATGATTACATTCAGTTACTTAGCATTATAGCTAATAAAAGAATTATTATTACACTGAGATAACGTTAAATGCAACAATATACAACCATAGCAATTCATTTATCCTAAAATTCTGGGTTAGCTACATAGATCATTTTCTTCTATTTCCTCTGTTAAGGATCTTCTCCTTACATTATTCATGGCATATCCTTTTTCACATCTCAGAACCAGATTCTATAGGTTTCCTGGTCTTAGCATGTTTTTTTAACTAAGATTGATTATTTCCTTCTAATTGGTGCACTAGTTGGTCTCCATTTTAGGTGTCTAAACTATATGACACAGTTCTCTCATCTTATCCCAATTGGCACCACCTCGAACTTTACAAAAATATAATGCCTGTCACTTAACTATTATTGTATAATTCATTTTTTCCCCAAAAATGTAATGTCTGATTCAAAATCATTCCAGTTATAGTGATCAATAATTCCAGGGTGAGTCCAGCCTATACTCTAGCAGTGTGTTTTAAAATACCGAGATCGACATGTAAACGGCTATAGGTAATTCGGCAATTGCACACCTGGCCAGGTATGAGATGGCTATCATTCCAGTTTGATTCCAGCAAAGGGTGATTCCAAAAATAGGTATGTCTACATGTCTTACTCTAGTATTTCTCCTCCCAGCTGTTTGCCATTGATTGTAAAAGTACAGAACAGTTTTATGGGAGGACTGAACTTAGACTCACAATACAAACTCGCTTGTACAAAGAAAGCCTAGGACGAAAACCTAGGTACAGCAGTCTAAGTACAATTGTTTATTTTAGATTCTGGGGGGTGACGATAGAGGCTCGGGAAGGCGACGGCAGCCCTGCCTTACTCCTTGGACGATCGGTATGCAGCCTTGGCTCCTGTGACGAGATGAATGGCATTGATGAAAAAATGCTCTCCTTGCTCTCCCTCTATTACTCTTTTGGCTTCTCTCTTTCTCTGTGTATCCTCTTTCTAATTATTGGGGGAGTCTCTCTGTATATGTGCGTATCTCTCTCTGACAATATATATCTTCACAAGGGAATGGCACCTTGCTATTTATAATAGTGGGATGTAATCATTAGGGTTGCCAATGATTGCCTCTTGGAGATGGCGGCGGCCTGTGGATTGGTCAATCTAGGCCGTTCGTTTTTGATTGCGACGAATCCGAACCATTGAGTGTAGATTACACCAAATCCCATCAGCAATTAATACTGATTGGAATAAATCTTTCTCATAATGATTTTCTGATGTCTACGAATAAATTAGATTTATTCTCCTGCCACGTATCCCAGATTATTGGGATTTGACCCAATCTTTGATTGCAATAAGTCTGAGAAATCGATCGGCTTAGGATACATGTCCTAGGAGCCACTGGGGGGACCTGAACCGCATGACGAGTGAGCCGCATATGATTTTAGGCCACATATGGTTAGGGCCACATGTCAGGGCTGCCTGGGTAGTGGCCCTCCCTCGAGCCTTTGAACCACATGGAGGTGATCATTGCGAGCCGCATAGGGATACATCCGCCTGAGCCACATAGAAATGGTCCTCTTGAACCGCATGGGAAGGCCTCTGCTTGAGCCGTATGAGGTTGTCTCGGCCTGAGCCGCATAGGACGGCTTCATTCTGAGCCGCATGAGAAGTCTTTGCTCGAGCTGCATGAGGCTGTCTCGGCCTGAGCCGCATAGGATGGCTTCATTCTGAACCGCATGAGAAGTCTTTGCTCGAGCCATATGAGGCTGTCTCGGCCTGAGCCGCATAGGACGGCTTCATTCTGAACCGCATGAGAAGTCTTTGCTCGAGCCGCATACGAACGCCCACGTGGCAAGGCCACGTGGCATTTTTATGGCTCTCGGGGAATTTGTGTCAGAGATCTCTTTTCTCTTCCCTAGAAGTCTGTCATTATGACAGAGTCATAATTACTTCTTTTTGTGTCAGGACTGTCACTTTTTTAGAGTTGTCAGCCGTCAAACAATTAATGCGAGAGGGCAGAGGAGAGGACTGTCCCGCCATGTGTCTTCGGAGCCGCATAGGATATCTTGGGCCGCATAGTCCCTTATGCCGCATGACTCTCTGAGCCGCATGGGCTTTCTGAGCCGCATGGGGTTCCTTGACCGCATGGGTCATTTTCTTTAATATTTTCTATGCTTCTACAAGATCCCCTTCAAAGTTTTCGATTTGCAAAATTGAAATACTTTGAATAAGAAGCATGGATGTGTTCTTCTAGCCGCATATGAAACCCTGACCGCATAGAGTTCTTGGCCGCATAGTTTGTTCAGCCGCAGGAGGTGGTTCAGCCGCAGGGGACTGTTCAGCCGCATAGCTTCTCGCCACGTGTGCGGGTCTTTAATTGTCTCAAATTCGTTTCAGTGCCGTTTTGTAGGAGGGAATCCCAAGGGTCAGTTCATTAAATCTTTCGGATTTTACGCCCTGGGTGAATCTTGGGGACGGAACCCGAGGAGTTGGTTTCGCTTTTTATGAGGCGGTCATTGGCCTACGTGTCCACCTTCTCCCGTCCTCCTATAAATAGGAGGAGTTTGAAGAGAGAAAGGGCTTCTTTACTTTCTTTCTTTTTCCTCAAATCTTCCCTATCTCGATTGCCCTTCCCCTCTTCGATAACTAATGGCTCCCAAGAAGGCCATGGCAGCAAAGGGCAAGAAGGCAGCCTCTACTTTCGTCTCGACTGCGACTGCTACTCCGCCGGCCGTCGTACCTGATGTTCATCCCGATGCTCACTCCCCATTACTGGTAAGGACAATATATGAGTTAAAGAACCCTAACTGCCGTGGCTACGTCGCATACTTTATGCACGAGTCTTTGCAAATTGCATGTTCGCCCTACGGCTGAGCTGCGAGCCGCATGAGAAAACCACCGTGTCAGCATATGCGCTTCGTCGGCGAAGTCGCATAAGCGACGCTGAACCGCATAGACTTTTATTATACGGAGCCGCATAAGTATTCTTCTGAGTTTGAGCCGCATGAGGCTTTTTGGAGCCGCATGAGGCTTTTTGGAGCCGTATAAGGCTTCATGGAGCCACATGGATGTTTTCTTGAGCCGCATGAGGCTTGGAAGCACCCAATCAGCCTTCTTTATCCATCCGTTTAACTTACTTTCCTCTGTCTTTTCTTCAGTAAATCTGCCGGTTAACGCTGCTGGAGAACTCTTGGTGGGTAGCGCCCAAGCTGCTCTCGGCTATAGGTACGACCATATTGTTCAGCATATGACGGACCAGTTTCTGAGCGATGAGCCTCTGGCTAGGCTGAATGCCATCAAGAATCAGTCTTTCCATTTCCTTAATGCTATGATGAACTTCGAGAAATTTGAAGGGGAGTATTTGAGGCCTGCGTTCTTTTTTGGAGACGCCTTGACCGTGGAGAACAATCATGTTCTGGAGGTGTTGGAGAATTAGAGTTTTGTCTCTAACGGGATGGCGATCCGTATCCCCCAGATGGAGCGACACTTTCCATTATCTTGGTTCAATATGCTCCCATTGGACCAGAAGATGGAGGAGACTTTAACCCCTACCAGAAGTGGGATGTTCGTGGGTAACATCCATTATAATAACAATCTGAAGTCCGTGACTGCCGGCAAGGTGCATACTAGCTGTTCTGTGACGGGGTTGGTCCTAGGTTCTTTCCTGAATGTGGCGGGCCCTAACTTCACATTTTCTACCGCCGATACTTTTATAAATCAACTTGCTCGGAAGGGCTCCTATCCCGTTGGTCGGTTGATGTTCCCTGGTTGGGTACACCCTATTGTTAGGGTTATATACTAAAAGCATCACTTTTGTAGTAACCTTATTTCCTTAAATTTTTAATAAGAATCATATGGGCAAATGTTTGCATATTGTATTTGTTGCAAGTGTTAATGCAAATGTCTGATATTCTATATTGTAGATAATATGGTGTGTGGTGTCACACAGAAGATTATATTATCAGTTTTCTATGGAGTATATAAATAGTTCACAACCTAGATGGACTTGGACAATCTATTGGAAAGGTTGTAGTGTAATCTGGTATTAGTCTATCTTGACTATAGGTTTACACTAGTACACTTTGTGTGTATTGAACAGGACCACTTAAGGTTGTTCTCTTTGTACTGACTACATAAGAGAACAAATACCTCTGTTATTATGGATGCTTGTACTTTTAATCCGGATATAATAATGGACATGTATATGCAATGTGCATTACTTTGACTCATAAAAGAGTGAGATTCATTATGGATCAACAACCTCTATGAATTGGGTAACAACATTGTATGTATGATGGGCTGTTGATTCTAAATGGAATCCATGTCCCGATACATCAGATTGATGATGTCCTCTTAAGGAGCTCATAAGGATTGTCATGTAAACCTTACAGGTGGATTATATCCGACATGACAAATAAAGTTGAGCGGTACTACTTAAGGATAAAAGATGTCGAATCAATATAGTTGTCAGTAACTTAATTTGATCGACGGACATACGATATCTTAACATGGGGAGCCAAACGAGCATATAATAAAAGGAGCCCACAAACATAATTTGGGATTAGGGAGGTAGTGCAACAATAGCTCATTAGTGGACCGAGCTATTGTTAAAAGGCCTGGATTGTGTGTTTGGGCTGAACACGGGATTTCCAGATCCGTTAGGAGGCATAACCCTAATTTCTCCTCATGGTCCCTGTCGTAGCCTATATATATCCTCTATTCTCTGGCCGCCAGATTACTGATTAAAAATCTGAAATTTTCTCTAAATTCGTGATTCACGTAAGGATAGAAAAACAGTGCTGCCAAGGAGAAGAAAAGGTTGGAAGATCGTCGCCCACACGACGTTCAACTCGAGGAAGGAATACGTGCAGAAGATCTTGGGGTCGTTCGCTCGAGATTGCCAGGAATTACTTGTCTCCTTTCCGCCGCAGGTATAATTCGTGAACCCTAGTTTCCGCCTATGAAGGGTTAGAACACGTATTTGATCTGTTTAACTTTCTATCGATCAACACGCACACCAAAGGAAGGGTCCTGGGAATCCCCAGTTCTATCACCTATTCCCTCATGGACCAATTTGTCTACTTGGATCTTGCAGAAGTATGGGGCCTTTTTGTGCGAGATTGGCCTTTACCACGCTATCCGAGGCACCAGTCATGGCTTGTCCATAAACAAGAAGCTGTTCATGTCTCTGCTGGAGATGTATAATTGCCGTACGGGGACCTTTTACACACCTGTAGGGGAAATGGGACTCGCGCTCCATGAAATGCACGCGGTCTCCAAACTTCTTTGGGGGGACGAAGCTTTTTAAGCGTATACTCCCACTAATGAGGAACTCGAAGATTTGGAACAACGGTATCCTGGCTTCGTGGCTCTTTACCAAGAGATATTGTGCCATTATAGCACATGTCATCAGATAACCCGAAAGGATAGTAACTCGGAAGGGAATTCTCCCCATACCAAGGACTGGGTGCACTATCTCTTCCCGACAGATGCCTCAGGTCAAGTCACCTCTCGTCGCCCTCGATCTCGGGAAGCGGTTAAGGACTTGGTGTCGTCGGCTAAGAGAGTGGCCACTACCAGTGACAGATTCAGAAGCAAGACTGACGCTTTTGGTTACTTTTACCAGGATACTCAAGAGCTGTCCGAGAAAGCACTTCTGGCAGGATTTTTGATGATCTGGCTACGAAATTATGTAGTCTCGGGAGGAGCCGGTTCTATTGAGAGAATTAGTCGTAACTTCATCCTACCGGCTGTGAAGTTAGTTTTGCGAATCAGGTTAGCTCTCCTCCCGGCCATGGTGTGTAGCATATACCGTGGCCTTTGTACCTTCACGTCCAAAATCATTGCTCGCGACGTGACCAAGGATTTTGAACGAACTGAGTTGCCCTATCACTATTTGATGGGGTGGCTGCTGATACATTATCCGTCTTTGATGAGACCGGGCTCTGAAGACAGTGTGACTGATGATGACGCATTTATCTTCCGCTATCGTGATGAGCCTTGGGAATGTGAGACCATGCGGGCTTGCCGGATGGCATTGGCAAGGGCAGATAAGTATCATATTTTTGTATCCGTCCCTCGCTTTACTGCCAGGGACATAGAGGCTGTATATATTGACGGTGTTGTCCCCCCTCAGCTTCTGGATGGCCAGATGCTCCTATGGCTGCGTAACATCCATCCCGCACATCTGGTGTATCGTAACCGCAATACTGTCTTTCTGGAGCCTTATCTGCCTAGCAGGTTTGCCCGGCAGTTTGGATACAGCCAACTTTATCTAGACAGCCCCAGTTCTTGTCTGGGTTATGAAGGTAGCCTTCTTGATGGTATCAGGGCTTGGCAATTTATGATTCATTCCATACTCATACCATTTTCTCGGTCCCTGCCATTAAGGAGTCGGTGGAGATCTTGTATTTGGCGGCTTTGTATCATGTCATGGCGAACAAACCCCCGGTCGGTTTTAATCCAGGTACCAGTTTTATTGTTGGTACCGGTCTGGAGGAAGGCTCTCAAGGGGCCAAGAAAAGAAAGACTAGAGCCGAAGTGCCAGATTTGGATTCCGCTGCTGAGGGTGATGAAGGCAACGAGCAAGATAGAGATGACTCTATCCTTCCAGTTGCAGACGTAGAGGTAGGTCAGCCGCCTATTTTGTCAGATGAGATGTTGGGGGATCAGTCCCTCGTTGTGCCTGGTCCTACTCCGAAACATAGCAGGCAAGTTTCTCCTGTTGGCGGTGTTTCTCGATCCCGGAAGCTGGTTGCGACTAGGCACCGCCCGCTAGCCATAAAAGAAAGTGGAGAAGAAGTCAACCCTGCGTCAGAGGTAACAAAACCGCTCTCGATTCCTTCTTCCTTCTTTCCTTCGAGCTTCAATTCTAATCGTCTTCGTTCCCTCTTTTAGGTGTCAGGAGAAAAAGAAGAGTTTCAAGATGTCGAGGTGGTGACCCAGGATGACGGGGACTCCCGTGAGCCTGTTCCTTTTCAAGATGATGCAGATCAATCTGTATCCCCCTTCAAGGTGACCGGGGCAGAGGACGTGACTGAGTTTAACTCGGGGATCGCGGGTGAGGGGACCATGCCAGTTGTGGATGAGCTGCAGCCTTCATGCCCCTCCCCTGGTAAGATTAGCCAAATCTTAAACTGTGAGAAAGCCTATCTGCTCTATCATAACGTCCTTCGGGTTACGTCGATTGATTATTATTCTGGGCATACAGGTCCTGTCCCTCCAGTGCCGAGGATGGACGTTGTTGAGACAACCCCAACCGAAGGGGCATTGGTAGAGAAGGGTGTACCTCCTCACCGTCCGACTCGTCTTGATGGGCCTTCTGGGGGCTCGAGTTTAGCGGGCCAGTTATCGGGGCAGTCGGGGCAGGGAACGATGGTCCTTGCGTCATCCTCTGCTCTGGTGGCTCCGAGGATCGACCTTTCTGCCCTACCGAGTATCCAAGCTCTCCGGGCGGCAGAAGACGAGTTGGCCGCCATTCATGCATCATTCTACTCGGACTTTGTTCCTTTGCTGGCGAGCTCTAGCGTTACTTCTCCGACGTTGCTGTCCCTGCTTCCCCTGACGCTATCCTCTGCTGAAGTTCTGGACGATGCGTTGCAGGACGTGGTTGCCAGTTTTTATCGTCATTTGAAGAGGGGAATCGAGGCCGCTGTGGAAAGAGGGACCTCCTTCACCTTGGCCCGACAATGCGCCCAGGGTCAAGTAAATATCCTTAGGAATCTTTCTGGTGATGCAGGGATGGCTTCGCTTCTGGAGGCAAAATTGTTGGAGGCTGATCAGCTGGTGGCCGAGCTTCGAGTATTGCGGCAGGCTGATCTGTCTGCTATTATAAACGAGGAGCGGGATTCCCTTATCGTTGTTATAGAGAGGACCAGAGCTGCTCGGGATAAGACCAGACCGGCCATACTGAAGGATCTCAGCGACTTATCTGATCGGTATAATCAATTGAGTTACGCGAATGAAAATGTCACGGCTCGGGAGGAGTCTGGCTCTCGTGAGATTACTGAGACGCGGGAGCAGATACTTGTGCTTAAGAAGAAGTTGACTTTCTTGGAGTCTGAACTCGAGGCTGCCCGCAATGACAGGGGGCTAATTGTTCAGGAGGCTGACAGGGTTACTCAAGCTTCGACTGACCTGGAGACTGCCCTGAAGAAATTGGAAGATGACTGTCAGGCGCTCCAGGGCTTGGACGATGAGGAGCGGTTACTCCAGGAGGCCGAGCGTCGCGATCGGCAACGGATTGAGCGGGGGACCACCTCAGTGAGAAACCGCCTCCTAGGATTGAGTAATGCTGAAATGTAGTCGGCCTTTTCTTCTTGTCTCATTTTTGTTTTCTTTCTTTCTGAAAGGGACGTGATCCCGAAATATGTAATACTTTTTTCTTCCTTCAAATGAAGAGTACTTTCCATTCTACCCTTCATTTGCATTGCTTATTATACCTGTGATATTGTGGTGATGTTCTCCCCCGCATAGGGGATATATTTGTAGACCTGTTACCCATGGCATACCTTGGTTTCAGGTCCAGATAACAAGTTTTGGTCAGGATACCTGAAGCAGCCATGGCAAAGTGGTCATGGGTGCTCTTGGTGTTGGAAAAAGGAATACCGTAGGGCAGCCGGGCTCCTGGGGCATGATGAGATGGTAGGTTTGTGCTAAGAGACTTAGCTGAGGATATTTGTGGGCCTATTATCCTTGGCGTACCATAGTTTAGGATACGGATAATAAGATGAAAGGGAACCGACATACTTGCTCAGAGGTAATGAAGACATGGCAAGTATGAAAGTTTTTTAACTGTAGAGTCTTCCTACTCAGAGGTAATGAGGACATGGCAGGAGTGAACTCGACGGAGGGTATTGGTGGTCAATAGAGGACATTTGTGGTCAACAGAAGACATTTGTGGTCAACAGAGGACATTTGTGGTCAACAGAGGATATTTGTGGTCAACAGAACATATTTGTGGTCAACAGAGGACATTTGTGGTCAACAGAGGACATTTGTGGACCTATTACCCTTGGCGTACTCTGGTTGTGGGTACAAATAATAGGTCGAAAGGGGATCATCATACTTACTCAGAGGTAATGAGGACATGGCAAGTATGAAGGTTTCTTCGACGGAGCCTTCCCATTCAGAGGTAATGAGGACATGACAGGAGTGGGCTCAATGAAGGAGGGCACATAGAACGACTCATAGGTAATGAGGACATGGAAGTTCTATGTAAGGGGTAATTTGTTTTTGGCGGAAGTGAAACGACTCAGAGGTAATGAGGACATGGTCGTTTTAGGAATTTGTGGATCGGTTACCCTTTTTGTGCACTTAGGAGTGCGGGTAGTGGATCATGAGGGAGGATCTCTTCCAGAAAGAAAGTTCAGAGGTATGGTCATACATAACTTTCTATCTGAAAGAGTGACCGGGATGTGAGTTCAGAGGCACCAGCGGGTACATGACTCGAGAATCAGAAGAATGGTGAGTGTGAGTTCAGCGGTATCAGCGGGTACATGACTCGAAAATCTGACAAACTATGAGGGTGAGTTCAGTGGTATCAGAGGGTACATGACTCAATAGTCTGGAGAATGTTGTTTAGACATAATATTTCTTCAGGAACTTGCCGTTGACGGACAACATGAGCAAGTCTCCGTTTTGCTTAGCGAGGCGGTAAGCAACGTTGGAGAACACGGCCTCGATGACAAATGGACCTTCCCATTTTGGCTGGAATTTGTCGGCGGTCTTGTGAGTCATGACCATTGGCCTTCGGACTGCCAGAACAAGATCGTCTGCTTGGAATGTTCTGATTTTGACCTTCTTGTTGAAGGCTCCTGAGATGCGTGCTTGGTATAGCTCGATCCTCTGCTGAGCTAGGAGGCGCTTTTTATCTAAGGCCTCCAACTCTTGTAATCAACGTCGGTAGTTGCCATCCGTCGTCAATTGATAAGTGAGGGTGACGCGGAGTGAGGGTATTTGAGTCTCTAATGGAAGAACTGCCTCACTCCCGTATACTAGAGAGAATGGTATATTCCCGGTAGCTGTTCGGACTGTAGTACGGTACGCCCATAAACACTCGCCGAGTTTCTCGTTCCAGTCGCGCTTGTTGGAGGAGACAAACTTCTTGAGGAGTTTGATGATTGTTTTGTTGAATGCCTCTGCCAACCCGTTCGTCGTCGGGTTGTACGGTATCGAAGTAATATTCTGAATACGGTGCTTATCGTAAAACCGATAGAAAGTATGGCTTGCAAACTACGGACCATTATCATGGATGATCCTTCATGGCAGTCCGAAGCGGTAGATGACGTGATGCTTAAGGAAGCTGATCACGTTTGAAGTCTTGACTTCTGCGAGTGGGACAGCTTCCGCCCATTTGGAGAAGTAATCTGTGATCGCAAGTATGAAGCGATGTCCTCGGGAGGAAGGTGGGGTGATTGGACCAATGATATCCATTCCCCATACTTCGAATGGCCAGGATGCTACTGTCGGATGTAGAAATTCGGATGGTTGGTGAATAAAGTTCACGTGGACTTGGCAGGCTTTGCATTTCCTAGCATAATCTATCGTATCTGCCACCATTGTGGGCCAATAGTAGCCCATTCGTCGAAGACGGTCCTGCAATTTAGGACCGGGCTGGTGGACCCCGCAGACACCGTCATGAGCTTCTCGTACGGCTTGTTTGGCTTCTGCGTTTGACAGACACCGAAGCAGTAATCCGTCGAAGGAGCGACGATACAGCATTTTCGTCTCTGTATCGTAGAAGAATCTGAGAGAACGCCGTCTGATGGAAGTGGCTTCCTTTGGGTTCTCGGGCAGGATGTCGTAGACGGCGAAGTCGATGAATGGTTGTCTCCAATCTGGGGCATTATTGATCTTGTGGGCGGAATAACTCGCCACGAATTGCACATTGTTCTTGGGACAGACCAGTTCGTGGCCTATCACATCCACTGATTGGCGATCATAGTTCGAAACTGCTAGGAAAGCGGCAAGACCAGCTAGGGCATCAGCTTCGATATTTCAGAGTCTGGGGATATGTTCGATGAAGAACCCCTCGAATGACGAGATGATGTCAATCTCTATTTGGTGATAAGGGATCATGTCTTCGTGGCGGACTTCGTATGAGCCCCGGATCTGATTGACGATTAGTTGGGAATCGCCGTATGCTTCTAGGTATTCTACCCCCAGCTCTCTTGCAAGTGGGAGGCCAATGACCAGAGCGTTGTACTCGGCCACATTGTTAGAGCAGGGCTCTGTGAGAGAATAAGCACGATTAATCACCAATCCGGAAAGGGAGGCCAACACTACCCCGACTCTGACGACTATATTGCCTTTAGTTCCGATCCTCGAAGCACCGTCGAAGAACATTCGCCATATAGCCTCGTGAGAGGTTGCATGCGAGTCGGTGACCTCATCTGGGATCTCTTCATATATTCTGGAGGACTCCGAGCCTGGGTGGGCTGCTAAGAAGTCTGCCAGGGCTTGACCTTTGACTGCCTTTTGGGGGACGAAGATCATATGATAAGGGGACAACAATATTGCCCATGTAGCGAGGCGAGAGCTGAGTTTCCTTGGTTTAGTCATGAGGACCCTGAGAGGGCTGACTCGTGAGATCACATGTATCGTTTGTCCGGTGACATAGTACCGCATTTTCTGAATGGCGAACACCAGGGCAAGACATTCCTTTTCCACAGCGGTGTATCGGTGCTCTGGCCCAATCATCATTCGGCTGAAGTAATATATGGCTTGTTCATAGCCTGCATCATTATTTTTTGCGAGCAGAGCCCCGAGGGAATGTTCTATTGCTCGTACATAGAGCAGGAATGGTTTTCCAGGAACCGGGGCCACCAAAACTGGCGCATTTGACAAATATTCTTTGTTGCTGTCGAAAGCACGCTGACATTCCTCGTTTCATACGAATGAGACTCCTTTCTTCATGAGGTGCGTGAACGGTCGGTATCGCCCGGAGAGGTTAGAAATGAACCTCCTGATGTAAGCTAGCCTCCCTTGGAGGCCTCTGAGTTCGCAGAGATTTCTCGGGGGACCCATCTCCATGATTGCCTTTGTTTTCTCAGGGTCAACATGAATGCCCTGAGCGGTGATGATGAATCCCAAGAATTTTCTGCTGGATACGCCCAAGAAAGATTTCGTAGGGTTTATTTTTAGATTGTGGGCTCGCATCAGGTCGAATACCGTCCTCAGGTCCTGCAGATGATCTCTCTTACAGTGACTCTTGACGGCGATGTCATCGATATAGCATTCTACCGTCTTGCGCAGGTGTTCACTGAAGATGATACTCATGGCTCGTTGATACGTGGCACCAGCATTTTTTAAACCGAAAGGCATGACTGTGTAACAGTATGTGCCAATCTGTGTTCGGAATGATGTATGTTTTTCGTCGTCAGAAGACATCTTGATTTGGTTGTACCCCGAGAATCCATCCATGAACGACATACGTTCGAAGCCGCATGTGTTATCGATCATGATATCTGTGATAGGGAGGAGGAATTCGTCTTTCGGGCATGCCTCATTCAGATTGCAGAAGTCGATGCAGATTCGGATTTTTCTATTCTTCTTGAGAACCGGAACTATATTGGCAACCCAATCGGGATGTTGCTCCTCACGAATGAAGCCGCTGGCTATCAGTTTGTTGACTTCGGCTTCGATCGCGTCCATGACACCTAGGCGGAAGCGTCGTTGTTGCTGCTTGACTGGCTTTGCATCTGGCCGTATGTTGAGCATGTGGAGAGCAATATCAGGATCTAACCCCAACATGTCTTCATAACTCTATGCGAACACATCAATATATTCTCTGATAAGTTCCAGCAGCGATTCTCGCTCTTTGTCTGTTAAGCTTTTGCTGACAAAGATTGGCTTTGAAGAGGATTCGCTGCCGAGGTCGACCTGCATAACCTCATCTTCGGTAGGAGGTTCTCTCTGCTTGAACCGCTTTTCCCATTATGCATCCAGCTGTTGGGCCCACGTCTCTAGTTCGAGGATTTCAGGAATATTTTCGTCTTCTTCGTAAGCGTCGGCGAATGCCATATTGGCTGACAGGACTTGTCTGAATATGTCTCCGATGCTGGTATCCGAGTCGGAGGTTGGTGATCCGGTTGAATATGACTGCCAGTCACACTCCTCATCTGAACTCTCAGGGGTCGTCGTGGGAGTTACATACCCTAGTCCACATCGAGTTTTGCTATAGTAGTCCCGTGGCTTGCCAGTCGGAACTGATGGCTTCAAAGGTAATCGTCGCCCGGTGCCGTAGTTCAAGCCTGGCGTAGTTTTCAGATCATATCCCTGTTTTTGCATGAGATATTTGGACTGAGGGCTATAAAGATACAGAGGCAGTCTCCCGGTATCAGACCCAAGATCGACTTCTTTTATGGTGAAGGGACGCGGATCGTCTTTCCGACCGAAGATGATCGGATGATCTCATCCCTCGATTATGCGGTACGCGTCTTCTGCTGGAATAAGCTGGATTGTGGTGTGCACATTTGTCACCTGTGTGTGTAGGTGGGTGCCTATACCATGTTCCATAGCGTACATTGTACAAAGCTTATTGAGCTCGATGTAGTTCAAAGATAACCCTTTATTGATGAAGTAAGGTATCTTTTCTAGGGGGATTACATCATCTGTGGAGGGAACATCAGTGTGGGCAGCCACATATTTAGCTAGCTCCGGTTCCTCTTCGGCTACCCCTGTATGAATGAAGACTGAGAGGACGACCTGGGGAGCTTGATCGTTAGCGGTTCAGTTGATGGAGCTGAGCATGGAGTTGTTGGCAGACTAGCGACCCCCAGTTTGGTACTCGATATGGGGCGAGGAGTGGCTGGTTCGCTAGAAGTGTTAGACCTTGCATCGGGGTGACGACCCTTCTTGGGAAGGCGTATCGTCAGTGGCTTATCGGAGGGATTGAGCTTCTCCGTTTGGGGCTGACCGACTCTCGGCAGTCTGATTGTTAGTGGCCCCGTTGTGGATCTTGGTACTTGGCCAGACCTTGGCAGCCAGATTATCATCTGCTCTTCTTGTGCCGAGAGGCTGATTGCGTCCTTATGCAGAGTGGCGGTAAGGGGTGCAGACCTGCCCGGTTTGCGAGCTTGGAGGTGGATTGTTAGAGGCTCTTCTGATCCTGTGGCTGTCTCGGTACCAGCTTGTACATCTCCTTCACCAAGATGCTTCTTCGATTTTTTGTACAGGCAGGAGTCCGAGTAGTAAGATTCGACCCCTTTGAAGGGATCGATGTCAGCAAATTCTGTCTTCACGAGGCCGTGTTTGTCGACATATTTAAAGCACTGGTGCAGCGTGGAAGGCACGATCATATAATCGTGTATCCATGGGCGCCCTAAGAGGATGTTGTAAGAAGTGTCTGTATCTATGACGTAGCAGGTGACTTCAGATTGGAGGTCGCCAATTTGACACTTCAGACGAATCTTTCCAATAGGATAGCTCAAGCCCGAATTGAAACCGCTGATGGCGGTGCTTGTAGGTGTCAAGCGATACATTGGGATGCGGAGATGGTGTAGCAGACCCTTCGGGATGATGCTTATGGAAGAGCCAGGATCTATGTGCATCCGATCCACCTTCACGTCGTCGATGTATCCCGTGTAATATAGCGGGCGATCGTGTAGGTTGGTTTTGATGAGCATGTCCTGCAGAGTGAAGACGATGTTGGGCATTGCTCCCGTGCAGGCACTGTCTTGGAGATCCACGGGTGAGTCCTTCCCGGTGAGGTTGGATTAAGCCAGATAGACATCGGCATTTTGGAGTGCTTCGCTTAATGCAATACGAACGTCCTTGGAGAGCCTTAGGAGTTCGTACAGTGATAACTTGGCCGGTGTGTTAGTCAATTACGCTAAGATGTCAAAGTTGTAGGGCCTCTCTAGCCCTTGGGCTGCCTCTTTTCGGAGGGATTTGTCGAAGCGAGTCTCCCTCGGCCTAGGCTTGTCGGTCGTCGAAGGCTGAGCCGGTCCCGGAGCATCAGTTGTAGTGGGTTGATGATTTTTAGCTGGGTTGTCAACCACAGGTTGGGATTGCGCTCCGGACCGCGTGACGACGGCTGCAGCTTCCTCGTTGTCTGCCGAGATTGTATGGCAGGTCCTGACTTTTCCACTTTTCTTCTTGTCGGTGGAAGATGGTGTGGGCCGAGTCACTTCTGACACCAAGTCTGGATGGATCCACATGACCTTCCTTCGTGATGTGGTGAGGGGTACTAGACCGGCATCCTGATCTCGGGGAGGTAGAAGATTGGTAATCTCTATTGTCGCTAGAGGGACGGGGATCACCCCGTCTTGAGTCTCCGTCGGAGGGAAGCTGTTGAATTGTACGGACACCATATTGGCCGCCACAGTTACCTCTTCGAAATCGATGGCCAGAGCATTCGAATCGATGAGGTTTTGGATGTACCGTTTCAGCTGGTAGCAATCGTATGTAGCATGATGGACATAGCGATGATAGTGGCAGTACTTTGGATTCTCCATCTCTGCCGGCCGCGGTTTCCGTCTTGGTGGAGGAAGCTGAATTCTGTCCCCTTGTATAAGCATATCCAAGATGGGCTTGACGTGACCGTCTTCGAAGGAGTAAGTGATTTGCGGCCATTGTTTGTCTGCTGGCTTCGGCTCAGGCTTTTGTGTTGTATCGGCCACCATAGCCTGCTTTCCTTTGCTATTCCGATTGTTGGAGGGGCTACCTCCTGTATCGTTGTTGGGACGCTTGCCCTTATTTTCTCCTTCCGAGATGTGCAATCCCAGTTGGCGAGCCTTCTTCAATCGTTCTTCGACGCTTGTGGCGCTGATGATGAACGTCTTCCAATCTTTGAATTGACTTTCGCCCATCCAGAGACTGATCGTTGGAAGCAGTCTCTTTTGGCAAATTTCAATTAAAGAGGAATCTGGATTTCCGGAGGGCAGCTTCATGGCGGTTTGGCGGAACCGCTCAATGTAGTTCCTTGTTAGCTCCTTCTCCCCTTGGACGACGTCTATGAGGGTGTACATGGTGACATCCTACCCTACTTCGTAGAATCTCTCCAAGAACAAGTGCTTGAAGCCGGCGAAGGAGTGGATGCAGTTGTCTGGCAGGTTGCGGTACCAGTCGAAGGCGACTCCTTCCAATGCCCCAATGAATAATCGCGTGAGGATAGCATCATCATGGGACAGATGGTCGGTGGTGACCTCGAAGTAAGTGATGTACCGACTTGCTGAGGTCTTGCCATCGTACGGGTTGATATTGAACGGCTTATATCTTGGTGGGAATGGAACATCCCTCCATTCGGCAGGGTATGGTTGCCGCATTCTGAGGTCTTGAGCATTTTCTCGGGCATGGAACATGGCTCGGAGGTCCTGGACCTCTCTTCTTACTTCTCGGGCCTCATCTGTCGCGGTAGGGGCTGTTGTTTCGGGAGGATTATTGCCCGGGTTTGGTGCCGCTGAGTTCGAGTCTGCATTGACCGCGGGACCCGTGCTTGTTTGGCCAGGCGTTCCTCCTTGCAGAGTTGGAAGAGCGGCTTTGATTTCATCTACAGACTTGACCAAGGCCTGCAGTATAGCCTCCAGAGTGTCGATTTGTTGGCGATCGCTGGAACCACCTTGATTGCTGTCCGTCATGAACACCGTCCTTACATGAGGAGTGATGGAAGGAACGGTGGAGGATGTGCCCTCCGAGTCATACCCATGCACCGAGAAGTCATTGGGGTAGGTGGGAATGTTCTCTTCGGGCTCGGACTCGGAGGAAGCGGTATCCCCAGCCTCAGAGCTTGCTTCGTCTTCATGGATGTCCTCGGGGACATCGACGTCTGTTGTACCTGATGGGAGAGTTGTTTCCCCGGGTTCGTCTCCTTGAAACATCGGATTGTTGTGGATGTTCGGAGGAGTGCTACCCCCAGTTCCCACGACCCCCAGCGATGTGGATGATGAATTTCCCATTGCAGCAGATTTCGTCTTTGAACGGGTGTGTTGGAATACTCCGGTGGAGGACAGCCGTTTAGATGACAGTTTTTTAGCTGTAGTGGTTGATATTTTGGGGCTGGAGATGCTTGTCTTCTTCCCTCTCCCCTCGGCGGGGACTTTCTGAGTGGAATTACAGGAGACCACAGGAGGTGCCTCGTCCTCTGAGCTCGGATGCTGTAGTCTTTGGAAGACTGACGGCCGATCTTCCGTTGCTGCCCGTTGTTGCAACAGCAGTTGACGATGATTTGGGGGCAGTGACGTCCAAGCGAGGCTCTTTGCACACCGAAGCCCCTTCTCTTTCCTTCCGCTTGTGGAGGATCGCCTCACGTAGGTCAGAGGAACCACTTTGTCCTTTTGCCGCCGGGGGCTGGACTCGAGCAGTTCTATACAACTTCCCATCTGAGGCCCGTGTGATAGTCAATGGGACGCCCCGATAGTCAGAGGTTGGGACAGCTGACTGGGCTTGATGAGCCCGCGCTGCCCTAGACTTCTTCTTTTTAGCACTTGCGGGTGCGTAATAGGAAGAGTCTAAGTTGAATACCACAGAGTCTGTCTTATCATCCAGAGAATCATCAGGGTCAGGACCGTATGAGAGACGGTCGAAGACTGGTCGAGAGGAGCGTGGAACGAACGCTATATGGCTAGGATTGGAAACCGTACAGGCTGTCTACATGCGGTTGTCCTTAGCTGCCAGATGAGTTGCTTTGTTGCGATTAGTAGGAGTCACGATCGTGCAAGCTGGCCGCATGCGGTTGGCAATTATGGCCGCATGGGTTTTCTGCAAGCGATTGTCTTCAGTAACCGCATAAGCTTCATCCATGTGGTTGGCAACTGTAGCCGCATAAGCTATGCGGCTGACAGATGTGACCGCATGAGTTTTCTTTATGCAGCTAGCGGATGTGGCCGCATGAGCTTTTTCCATGCGGCTAGCACCCTTATGCGGCTCGGATCGCGTAGAGTTCCTCTTTTCCCCTGTAAGTCCGGCATCATAGTGTTTTCTTCTGCCGGACTTGGGGACTGCAGAGTTGCCTACGGTCTGAAGTAGTGCCGCAGGAGAGTCTTGCTCGCCGTCATGAACAACAGAGGGTATCTCTGCAAGAGCTTCAGTAGGAACGAATGATCAGGGTCTCTACTCCTTGCGGGCCTTCTTCGTGCGGGCTCGCTTCTGGACCAGGCCAGCGCCCTTGTCGGAGAGCATTTCTTCGAACGCCTGTTGGTCGAACCAGGCGACCATCTTCTGTTGCATGGAGCCAAGCTTGGCTGCATCCGATTGCGTCACCAACTCCTCAGCCGTGGAGAAGTTCGTCCCCAGCAGAGTTGCCATCGTGTTTGCCATTGATTGTAAAAGTACAGAATAGTTTTATGGGAGGACTGAACTTAGACTCACAATACAAACTCGCTTGTACAAAGAAAGCCTAGGGACGAAAACCTAGGTACAGTAGTCTAAGTATAATTGTTTATTTTAGATTCTGGGGGGTGACGATAGAGGCTCGGAAAGGCGACGGCAGCCCTGCCTTACTCCTTGGACGATCGGTATGCAGCCTTGGCTCCTGTGACGAGATGGATGGCGTTGATGAAGAAATACTCTCCTTGCTCTCCCTCTATTACTCTTCTGGCTTCTCTCTCTCTCTGTGTATTCTCTCTCTAATTATTGGGGGAGTCTCTCTGTATATGTGCGTATCTCTCTCTGACAGTATATATCTTCACAAGGGAATGGCACCTTGCTATTTATAATAGTAGGATGTGATCATTAGGGTTGCCAATGATTGCCTTTTGGAGATGGCGGCGGCCTGTGGATTGGTCAATCTAGGTCGTTCGTTTTTGATTGTGACGAATCCGAACCATTGAGTGTAGATTACACCAAATCCCATCAGCAATTAATGCTGATTGGAATAAATCTTCCTCATAATGATCTTCTGATGTCTGCGAATAAATTAGATTTATTCTCCTGCCACGTGTCCCAGATTATTGGGATTTGACCCAATCTTTGATTGCAATAAGTCTGAGAAATCGATCGGCTTAGGACACGTGTCCTAGGAGCCACTGGGGGGACCTGAACCGCATGACGAGTGAGCCGCATATGATTTTGGGCCGCATATGGTTAGGGCCACGTGTCAGGGCTGCCTGGGTAGTGGCCCTCCCTCGAGCCTTTGAACCACATGGAGGTGATCATTGCGAGCCGCATAGGGATACATCCGCTTGAGCTGCATGGTAATGGTCCTCTTGAACCGCATGGGAAGGCCTCTGCTTGAGCCGCATGAGGTTGTCTCGGCCTGAGCCGCATAGGACGGCTTCATTCTGAGCCGCATGAGAAGTCTTTGCTCGAGCCGCATGAGGCTGTCTCGGCCTGAGCCGCATAGGACGGCTTCATTCTGAACCGCATGAGAAGTCTTTGCTCGAGCCGCATGAGGCTGTCTCGGCCTGAGCCGCATAGGACGGCTTCATTCTGAACCGCATGAGAATTCTTTGCTCGAGTCGCATACGAACGCCCACGTGGCAAGGCCACGTGGCATTTTTATGGCTCTCGGGGGATTTGTGTCAGAGATCTCTTTTCTCTTCCCTAGAAGTCTGTCATTATGACAGAGTCATAATTACTTCTTTTTGTGTCAGGGCTATCACTTTTTCAGAGTTGTCAGCCGTCAAACAATTAATGCGAGAGGGCAGAGGAGAGGACTATCCCGCCACGTGTCTTCGGAGCCGCATGGGATGTCTTGGGCCGCATAGTCCCTTATGCCGCATGACTCTCTGAGCCGCATGGGCTTTCTGAGCCGCATGGGGTTCCTTGACCGCATGGGTCATTTTCTTTAATATTTTCCATGCTTCTACACCAGCAAGTGAATCCAGAATTCTGACACAATGATTCAAGATAAGTCTAGCCAGTAATATGAAGATACTAGTAAATGATTCCAGTAAATGATTCTAGTAAGTGATTCCAGTAATAGAAGCCAGGAATGATGATACCAGTAATAGAGGCGAGAAAATAATGTGTGTCGTATACATGAATCCAGAATATCCATACGTGTTATAATAGAGAATCGCATACAACTAACTAGAACTGAAGTACAGTAATTGACAAGTAAATGAGAGAACTATCAGAGAATGTACTCGCCTGATACTCTGAAAAGAGTAGTATAATGTCAGATGCCTGCACCAGAGTCACAATGTCCTAAACAGAGTAATATGGGTCATGATATGTAAAATAAAAGAGAATTGAAAGCTACAATGCAAACTACATGATTTCTAAGCCAATCTAGGTCAAAGTCCAACTCTGGTCAACTATGGGTCAACTGTCTAGGTCAATGTTGACTTTGGTCAACTCTAGTCAAGTCAAACAAGGTTAACTAGGCTCTTTCTAGGTCATATTAGATCTAAGTCAAACTTGGACTCTTGGGTCTACTATCTATCTAGGCTTAACCACAGGTCAACACTACTAAAGCTAATCTCATAAGCTAACCATATGCTATTACATACCCTAAGATATCACATATATATATATATTGATATATATATACAACTATACTCTATAACTCATTAATGAATTTACACTGTCCTAGGTAACACCAATTACTTTATCTACATATATATATATATCAATATATGACTAAACTCACATAACCATAATACATACATAATACAACATGAGGACACATGAATGTGTGACTATCCATACACCCCATCCTACTACATTCTTTTACAAACACACATACACTAGACACTCTAGTCACACACTCACACACTCAAGCTCTAAACTCACACACACATAGGCTTATAGGTTCACACATATATATATACACAAACTCACACACTACAAGCTCACACATATAGGTTCACTCACACAAATACACACCTATGGGTCAATCATGGGCTGATTTTGGGAGTGAGCAAGGACTGGTTTTGTAGACTGAAATATGGACAGTGTATAGGGTGTTAATGGACTGGTCTTGGACATCAAAAGGGGACAGCCACATAGCCTGTTAAGGGGCAAATATTGGACTGTTATGTGGTCCTAAAATGGACAGCCATTAGGCTAACTAATGAGGCATAAAATGGGCATGTTAGGACAGGTTTGTGGGCTTTGTAGGGCTGTGTTTTGGGATGTGTATGGAACTGAATTCAGGGATGCAAATGGACAGGTAGAGGACAGCCATGGGACTGTCATATAGCTGGGTTTAGGGGCTGTTTGTAGGTTGTGTTAAGGACAGGGTTTAGGAGCTAACATATGGCTGATTTTGTGGGGCTAATAAGGTGGTCAAGGGGCTTGGCAATATGGACTGAGTCATAGAAAGTATCTGAACAATGAAGAATCAAACATCAGTTGCTCAAGGACTGGACATACAAGGGCCTGGCACTCAACTAACTAAGAAATGGAACTGTACAGTATACTAAAAGGTAATAATCTGGACACCAACACCATCCTAACCTTGTTCACACCCTCACATGATACCCAAATTACAGATACACACCCAATCTTCAAACTGGAACCCAAACATACAAACCAAGTGTCCTTAAAGTGTATGTGCAGTGAAGTGTTGCATGGATCAAAGTGGTAGCATGGCAAAACATGTTTGCTATCTCTCAGGTTTTCAATCTCAGAAATTCTAATCAGTCCATGCGTGTGTGTGTATCCTGTGGAGTTTATTTTAGCTTGTGTGTGAATGACAGTTAGTTTAAAAAAATGTGTAAGTGAGTGAACATCGAGTTCTTAGGAAAAGTTCAAGAATTTGACAGTTAGAAATGTGAAATCAGTGATGGGGTCAACCTGTGTAAGTGCAATCGAACCCAGGACTCAGTGCTCAACACTAGCATTCCCAGGAATCTCATTCAAACATTTAAACAGTGAATCAAATATCTAACAGTGAATCAAATATTTAACAGTGAATCAAATATTTAACAGTGAATCAAGTACCTGAGTTATCTCAGGAATCACATTCTAACATTTATACATTCATTCCTTAATGAATCCTAACTAACATGCTAATGCACTCAAGTAGTCTAACAAACATGTAGTGAATTTAAACAAGGCTAATAAACTCAAAAATCTGTTAAAATACAGAGTTTAAAATCAGGATTTCAATAACAGGGAAGTATCAGTTATGACAGTTAATCCCCATTCAAATTCGAAAACCCATTACACCAACGCAAATCAGTACCCTAGCCTTTCCCCCAATCACCCAGTCATGAAACCAACTTCAACATACTTATATACATATAAATTTACATTTAAAAAGAAATTAAAAATGAGTTCGAACTCAAAAATATGAACACAGTGAGATGAGTATAAGAGAATACATGAAACCTCAAATTCAACATCAAAAATACAATTTACATCATATTAATAGCTAAGGTAGTGTCGTACACGTGTCCAGAGTCCACACGAGTCCCCACGTGTCTCCACGACTGGACACGGCGTGTCCAAGTCACAAAACACGCACAGACACATCGCATGCACAGACAGCATCGTGCTGCGATGCAGTCGGCTCGTGGACACGACTCATGTCACTTCGTGCCACGTGGACGTGTCCCTAGGTTCGCCAGGACTAGGGCTAGGTCTTAGGGTGCCTGAAACGTGTCCCCGTCTCGTGTTGTATCAGATTTAGGGTCGTGTCAGTGAACAATTTCGTGCGTACACAGTGTGTGCGTGATCCGTACGAGGTCGAGAAGTCCCTCGATACTCGATCATATTACATGAAACTTTGTGGGTGGTATGTCAGTCATAGCCCCTAGGTTCTGGCAAAAAAATGGTGGTGTCTCGTGTCGTGTCCAGTGTGAACTGGATACGGGGTAGCAGGGCATGCAAATGGGGTGTCGTGCAGCGAGTACGTGTCCATTTTGGACACGAAAACGACACGAACCCTAGCTCAGTCTTCACTAAAGTTAATTAGCACCTATAGACCTACAAATCTGTTCAAACACAATTTGAAATTAGCAACATTTATTTCTAACAATCATTTCATCGAACACCTAGGAGACACTATGACACGTGTCCGATACAGACACAAAACGGACACAAATTCCACCCAAATTTTGGGGACACCTAGGGGACTCCTAGATCTAGCCCTATATACAAAGAAAACTAAAATATAAATCAATTTAGAGGGTTTTACCTATATGTGCATAAAAGCTTGGAAAAGCTTCAAATGGGGGATTCTTCCTCTTGATGCCAAAAGCTCCAAATTGACCCAAAGCTGGGATTAAATCCCAAAATCAGAAAGTAGGAGAGTATTAGGTTCTAATGTAAGAAATTAGGATTAAAAAGGAATTAAAATAAATTTATGAGAATTTTTGGAAGGGGGACACATACCTTTCTTTTCCAATGTTAAAATAAATAAAGAAAGAGGCAAGCCCTAGAGAATAAATATTTATATAGGGTGGGGATCCCTATGGCTGGTCATTTAGGGTTTGGTTAGGGTTAGGGCTTCTAGTTATGGGCCATGGGCCAAGTCATGATCAAATAAATCATCAAGCCATAAGTCATTTCATGAAACCACAAGCCATGACTTAAATTCACTAAACCAAGTCCCCTCATTCTAAAATTAGTTTCTAATGACTAAAAGTAGGTTAACCTAAGTTAGACTAGGGTAACCATGGCTAGGGTTAGCTTCTAGGCTAGTTCACTAGGTCTCAACAAGTCAAGTCAACCTAGAATTCACCAATTCAATAAATCATCAAATAATTCAAATAAGTCAAAATGACCAAAATGCCCCTAGGCTAAAAATAATAATTAAATCATCCTAATGACATGGTTAGGCTCTAGGTCATGCAGTCTCTAGGGTTTCACTAGCAGTACGTCAAAATCACAAGTCATGACTTAAAACAGTTTTTAAATAGTTTAAAATAATTAAAAATTACCAAAAATTATAATATAAAATAAATATCAATAATAATAATTATAATTACAAAATTTCAAAAATACCCTCATCTGAAAAATTGGGTGTTACAATCCTACCCACCTTATAAAAATTTTGTCCTCGAAATTAAGATGATCGCACCTTTCCTAGGTCAAACCCCCAATCAATCAAGGTCGAAGCAACACGATCCTACTGGTCGTGATTCCACAGTCTCGAACAGGGTAGCTATACTATCTAGCAATGACAAGCAATATCCTGGCAGGTACTAGGGGAAATTACACATGAAAGTGGAGAAGAAGAACAAGAAGGTCAAACCGGCTAATCCATCACCTGCAACGTCAGTCTCCTCGGCTGCCATCGCAAAAGCTCCACCCCTCTGGTGCTCAGCTACATGTGGCCTAGCCCCCTCAAAAGGAGGTACAATAGGACAATCTATCTTCTGGTGGGAAGCTGACCCACAGAAATAACAAACCTTCAACCTCTTCCTGCACTGCTCCCAAATGTGTCCCGGCTTCTTGCAGTAGGAACAACAGATCGCCTTCGGGTCCTGACCCCGATACTGATGCTGCACCTACTGAACTCCTACTGGTGCCTGTATCTGCTGAATCTGCACATGAGGCCACTTGGCCTGGCCTCCGCTACTGCTGGTACTGTGAGCGTTCCGTGCCCTCTTGAGCCTCAGCTCAAGATCATCCTCAGCCAGTAAAGCTCATGTCAAAATCTTTTCGAAAGTGGCATCCCTGTTGCCCTTGGTCAAGGACTTGACTTCCTTGACCAGACCCTTTCGGAACCTCTGGGCCTTCGTCGCCTCGCTCAAGCCCTCTATGAATCTGCTGAGGCGGCCGAACTCCCCAGCGTACTCCTCCACTGACAGGCTCCCCTGAACTAGGCTCTCGAACTGCGACTCCAAGGCTCTGAGCGCTGAACCTGGAAAGAACTTCTTCTTGAAGAAGCCCTTGAACTCCTCCCAAGTCTATCCAGCTACCCCCACCCTGGGGTCTGACTGATACCAGGTACGAGCAAGATCTCGCATCCGGCTAGCTGCTGCCTCTATCTGGAGATCTGCCGGTATCCGGGCCAGGCGAAAGATCTCCTCTATATGCTCGATCCACTCGTCAGCATATAAAATCCCCTCTGTACCCAGGAAGTCTCTGGGGCTCATCTTCTAGAACTGCTCTATCCTCGGTGTCCTCGGCTGCTGGATCACTGGTCGAGCTGCGACTGCCGTAAGGGCCAACTCTATGCCTCGGTCCTGTCGGGCCTGCTGCCAGTCCATAAACTGCTGGAAGTAGACGAACATCTGTGCCGCATCCACGTGTCCTGTAGGCGACGGCTGGTGGAACTGTATCTCTGGGATGACTGGGTCCTACCCCAGAGCTGGTGAAGGCATACCCCTTGCTGCTGCTGGTGAAGTCTCAATATGGGTAGAGGTGGCAGGAGCTGCAGCCTCCTGACCCTACTGATCTGGCTGAGAGGTGGCAGTCCCCTCTACAATAACTGTTGGACTAGAGCGATGTGATCGTGTCTCCACCATCCTGAAGACAGATCGAACAAGGAAGTCAATACTGAGCAGGAATCGATATATCAAAGGAGGACAGTTATTTCAAAGAAGGCAAATCAGTACGATATGTAGATGGCATGATTTAAAGCAGAATTTTCCTAACTGTGATTGAGTGCCTCTCCGGTAAAGCCTATCTCTCAATCCTATAGCAGGCTCGCAGCAGTACAACTAAGTCGTCGTACTACCACGATGTCGCACTAATGTGACTCTCGACCTGCATGGGCCACCACTAAAAATGTGTCACGACCCACACCCACTGTGAGGGTACGAGTACGTAACAGCGCCCAGCCTACGCCGTAGTGTCGGCGGTAGAACGCTGTTCTAAGTCTCTAACTAACCATCAACTCATGCAGTGTATAGTGTACTCATCATGATCAACTCCGAACAGAGGACAAGTATAAGATTTGGTGTAACTCAATCACAGTCTAAGCACGATAAGATATCACCGAAATGTAACTAAGAAATTGAAAACAATAAAACTACTAATAAAATAACAACAAACTCAAACAATCTCAAATACATCTCAAGTCTCAAATCTCTATATACAACTCCAGTTCTAAACAGGAAAACTAAAATATGACAGACTAGCTAAACTGCCGATCACTCCTGAGTGTCGGGGCCATAGGTAGCTAAGCCATCTTCTGGTCTGTAACATGTAGGGCATGTGTCCTCAGGGCAAACATCTGTAAAATTTACAACAGGTCCAGTCAGGACAGGAACGAGCACATCTCATCTAGAAAACCCAAGTAAATGAGAGAGAACTATACAGCAGTTATAGACAGTTGTATTGATGAAAATGGTAGTTTATATTCAGGTGATGGTAAGAAAGACAGATAAAGTGCACGGAAAGTAAATAACTAAACAAGAGAAGAATCATAGCAATGAAGACTGTAAAAATAGAACTAGCTGAACCAGGGTAAAATGATATAAAGTCCAGACAGCAATGTAGACCAGTGTAACTCTAATGTGAGTCCAGTACAAGATGAATCTAATACAAGATGAATCCAGTAAGGGACGATTCCAGTTATAGTGGTCAATGATTCCAGGGTGAGTCCAGCCTATACTCTAACAGTGTGTTTTAAAATAACGAGATCGACATGTAAACGGCTATAGGTAATTCGGCATATCGTACACCTGGCCGGGTGTGAGATGGCTATCATTCCAGTTTGATTCCAGCAAAGGGTGATTCCAGAAATGGGGTATGTCTACATGTCTTACTCTAGTATTTCCTCTCCCAGCAAGTGAATCCAGAATTCCGATACAATGATTCAAGATGAGTCCAGCCAGTAATATGAAGATACCAGTAAATGATTCCAGTAAATGATTCCAGTAAGTGATTCCAGTAATAGAAGCCAGGAATGATGATACCAGTAATAGAGGCCAAAAAATAATGTGTGTCGTATACATGAATCCAGAATATCCATACGTGTTATAATAGAAAATCGCATACAACTAACTAGAACTGAAGTACAGTAATTGACAAGTAAATGAGAGAACTATCAGAGAATGTACTCGCCTGATACTCTAAAAAGAGTAGTGTAATGTCAGATGCCTGCACCAGAGTCACAATGTCCTAAACAGAGTAATATGGGTCATGATATGTAAAATACAAGAGAATTGAAAGCTACAATACAAACTACATGATTTCTAAGCCAATCTAGGTCAAAGTCCAACTCTGGTCAACTCTGGGTCAACTGTCTAGGTCAATGTTGACTTTGGTCAACTCTAGTCAAGTCAAACAAGGTTAACTAGGCTCTTTCTAGGTCATATTAGATCTAAGTCAAACTTGGACTCTTGGGTCCACTATCTATCTAGGGTTAACCACAGGTCAACACTACTAAAGCTAATCTCATAAGCTAACCATATGCTATTACATACCCTAAGATATCACATATATATATATATATATATATATATATATATATATATATATATATATATATATATATTGATATATATATATACAACTATACTCTATAACTCATTAATGAATTTACACTGTCCTAGGTAACACCAATTACTTTATCTACATATATAAATCAGTATATGACTAAACTCACATAACCACAATACATACATAATACAACATGAGGACACATGAATGTGTGACTATCCATACACCCCATCCTACTATATTCCTTTACAAACACACATATACTAGACACTCTAGTCACACACTCACACACTCAAGCTCTAAACTCACACACACATAGGCTTATAGGTTCACACATATATATATACACAAACTCACACACTACAAGCTCACACATTTAGGTTCACTCACACAAATACACACCTGTGGGTCAATCATGGGCTGATTTTGGGAGTGAGCAAGGACTGGTTTTGTGGACGGAAATATGGACAGTGTATAGGGTGTTAATGGACTGGTCTTGGACATCAAAAGGGGACAGCCATATAGCCTGTTAAGGGGCAAATATTGGACTGTTATGTGGTCCTAAAATGGACAGCCATTAGGCTAACTAATGAGGCATAAAATGGGCATGTTAGGACAGGTTTGTGGGCTTTGTAGGGCTATGTTTTAGGATGTGTATGGAACTGAATTCAGGGATGCAAATGGACAGGTAGAGGACAGCCATGGGACTGTCATATAGCTGGGTTTAGGGGCTATTTGTAGGCTGTGTTAAGGACAGGGTTTAGGAGCTAACATATGGCTGATTTTGTGGGGCTAATAAGGTGGTCAAGGGGTTTGGCAATATAGACTGAGTCATAGAAAGTATCTGAACAATGAAGAATCAAACATCAGTTGCTCAAGGACTGGACATACAAGGGCCTGGCACTCAACTAACTAAGAAATAGAACTGTACAGTAGACTAAAAGGTAAAAATCTGGACACCAACACCATCCTAACCTTGTTCACACCATCACATGATACCCAAATTACAGATACACACCCAATCTTCAAACTGGAACCCAAACATACAAACCAAGTGTCCTTAAAGTGTATGTGTAGTGAAGTGTTGCATGGATTAAAGTGGTAGCATGGAAAAACATGTGAGCTATCTCTCAGGTTTTCAATCTCAGAAATTCTAATCAGTCCATGCGTGTGTGTGTATCCTGTGGGAGTTTATTTTTGCTTGTGTGTGAATGACAGTTAGTTTAGAAAATTGTGTAAGTGAGTGAACATCGAGTTCTCAGGAAAAGTTCAAGAATTTGACAGTTAGAAATGTGAAATCAGTGATGGGGTCAACCTGTGTAAGTGCAATCGAACCCAGGACTCAGAGCTCAACACTAGCATTCCCAGGAATCTCATTCAAACATTTAAACAGTAAATCAAATATCTAACAGTGAATCAAATATTTAACAGTGAATCAAATATTTAACAGTGAATCAAATATTTAACAGTGAATCAAGTACCTGAGTTATCTCAGGAATCACATTCTAACATTTATACATTCATTCCTTAATGAATCCTAACTAACATGCTAATGCACTCAAGTAGTCTAACAAACATGTAGTGAATTTAAACAAGGATAATAAACTCAAAAATCAGTCAAAATACAGAGTTTAAAATCAGGATTTCAATAACAGGGAAGTATCAGTTATGACAGTTAATCCCTATTCAAATTCGAAAACCTATTACACCAACCCAAATCAGTACCCTAGCCTTTCCCCCAATCACCCAGTCATGAAACCAACATCAACATACTTATATACATATAAATTTATATTTAAAAAAGAAATTAAAAATGAGTTCGAACTCAAAAATATGAACACAGTGAGATGAGTATCAGAGAATAAATAAAACCTAAAATTCAACATCAAAAATACAATTTACATCAATTTAATAGCCAAGGTAGTGTCATACACGTGTCCAGAGTCCACACGAGTCCCCACGTGTCTCCACGACTGGACACGGCGTGTCCAAGTCACAAAACACGCACAGACACATCGCGTGTACAGACTGCATCATGCTGCGATGCAGTCGACTCGTGGACACGACTCATGTTACTTCGTGCCACGTGGACGTGTCCCTAGGTTCTCCAGGACTAGGGCTAGGTCCTAGGGTGCCTGAAACGTGTCCCCGCCTTGTGTCGTGTTAGATTTAGGGTCGTGTCAGTGAACAATTTCGTGCGTGCACAGTGTGTGCGTGATCCGTGCGAGGTCGAAAACTCCCTCGATACTCGATCATATTACGTAAAACTTTGTGGGTGGTATGTCAGTCATAGCCCCTAGGTTCTAGCAAAAAAATGGTGGTGTCTCGTGTCGTGTCCAGTGAGAACTGGACACGGGGTAGCAGGGCATACAAACGGGGTATCGTACAGCGAGTACGTGTCCGTTTTGGATACGAAAATGACACGAACCCTAGCTCAGTCTTCACTAAAGTTAATTAGAACCTATAGACCTATAAATCTGTTCAAATACAATTTGAAATTAGCAACATTTATTTCTAACAATCATTTCATCGAACACCTAGGAGACACTATGACACGTGTCCGATACGGACACCAAACGGACACGAATTCCACCCAAATTTTGGGGACACCTAATGGACTCCTAGATCTAGCCCTACTATAAGGAAAACTGAAATATAAATCAATTTAGAGGGTTTTATCTATATGTGCAAAAAAGCTTACAAAAGCTTCAAATGGGGGATTCTTTCTCTTGATGCCAAAAGCTCCAAATTGACCCAAAGCTGGGATTAAATCCCAAAATCAGAAAGTAGGAGAGTATTAGGTTCTAATGCAAGAAACTAGGATTAAAAAGGAATTAAAATGAATTTATGGAGATTTTTGGAAGGAGGACACATACCTTTCTTTTCCAATGTTGAAATGAATAAAGAAAGAGGCAAGCCCTAGAGAATAAGTATTTATATAGGGTGGGGATCCCTATGGCTGGTCATTTAGGGTTTGGTTAGGGTTAGGGCTTCTAGTTATGGGCCATGGGCCAAGTCATGATCAAATAAATCATCAAGCCATAAGTCATTTCATGAAACCACAAGCCATGACTTAAATTCACTAACCCATGTCCCCTCATTCTAAAATTAATTTCTAATGACTAAAAGTAGGTTAACCTAAGTTAGACTAGGGTCACCATGGCTAGGGTTAGCTTCTAGTCTAGTTTACTAGGTCTCAACAAGTCAAGTCAACCTAGAATTCACCAATTCAATAAATCATCAAATAATTCAAATAAGTTAAAATGACCAAAATACCCTTAGGCTAAAAATGATAATTAAATCATCCTAATGACACGGATAGGCTCTAGGTCATGCAGTCTCTAGGGTTTCACTAGCAAATTTTCAGGGGCAAGGGACGGACGGAAACCCGAGAAGAATTTTTTTTTGGGGGTGGGGGAGGGGGGATCGGGTTTAATGGAGATTTGGGAGATATTATATAACTTTTTACGATTTTCTTTTATGTACAAAAAAAATTTGCAGGGACCTTATATATATAACTACTAAATTTCTTTCCATATATTTTTTATAACTATTTAAAGTAATTTAAATATTTAAATATATTTGAATTAAAATTTGTTACATATACATTTATATTTTTAATGATAAGCTGAATTTATAATTTAAATATATTTGAATATTTATAAATATTTAAATATATTTGTAATATAAATATTTAAATATATTTGAATTAAGATTTGGAAAGATTTATTAATATTTAACTTAAATACTTATAAGTCATTTTTGAAACCAGTTAATAATTTAAATATATTTGAAATATAATTTAAATACTTATCAGCCGGTTATGTGGAAGAAAAAAATTCAAAATAATGCAATGGAACTTATTTTAAAGTAAAAATGCAATGACAACAGGGTCTACCTCTATCTGATGATTAGAGATCAAAACATATTATGATCCAGAATAAAGATTTATTTTTTTATATTATTAAAAATAATTTAAATATTTAAATATATTTGAATTAAAATAGAAAGCAATTTAAAACTTGATACAAAATCATACAGAAAAAAATATTGTTATGATCCTACATGAAACAAAAGAACTTTAGCAAATAGCAAGCAGATTGATACAGAATCATGTTTTTTTTGATATATCAAAAATAATTTAAATATATTTGTATTAAAATTTGTTACATATACATTTATATTTTTAATGATAAGCTGAATTAATAATTTAAAGATATTTGAATATTTATAAATATTTAAATATATTTGTAATATAAATATTTAAATATATTTGTAATATGAATTTCTAAATATATTTGAATTAAGATTTGTTAAGATTTATTAGTATTTAAGTTAAATACTTTATAAGTCATTTCTGAGTCGAATTAATAATTTAAATATTTAAATATATTTTAAATAAAATTTATTACATATATATATAATATTTTTTTTAATATTTAAATATAATTTAAATACTTATTAGCCGGTTACGTGGAAGAAAAAAAGAAAATTCAAAATTCAAAATAATGCAATGGAACTTGTTTTAAAGTAATAATGCAATGGCAGCAGGGTCTTCTTTTATCTGATGATTAGAGATCAAGATATATTGTGATCCTACATAAAAAAAAAAGAGCAAATAGCAAGCAGATTGATACAAAAAGGCTATGTCATGCAATGACAGCAGGGTCTGCTTCTATCTGATGATCAGAGATCAAAACATATTATGATCCATAATTAAGACTTTTTTATATTAATAAAAATAATTTAAATATTTAAATATATTTGAATTAAAATAAAATAAAAAATTATTATGATCCTATATGAAACAAAAAAAACTTTAGCAAATAGCAAGCAGATTGATACAGAATCAAGTTTTCTTTTATATTATTTAAAAATAATTTAAATATTTAAATATATTTGAATTAAATTTTTTTACATATACATTTATATTTTTAATGATAAGCTGAATTAATAATTTAAATATATTTGAATATTTATAAATATTTAAATATATTTATAATATAAATATTTAAATATCTTTGAGTTAAGATTTGTTAACATTTATTAATATTTAACTTAAATACTTACAAGTCCTTTCTGAGCCGAAGTAATAATTTAAATATATTTAATGTAAAATTTATTATACATATATATAATAAATTTATAATATTTAAATATAGTTTAAATACTTATAAGCCGGTTACGTGGGAGAAAAAAAAGAAAAATTTAGAATTCAAAATAATGCAATGGAACTTGTTTTAAAGTAGTAATACAATGACAACAGGGCCTGCTTCTGTCTGGTGAATAGAGATCAAAACATATTATGATCCTACACCAAACCGTAGTCGAACCCAATTGATCGGTTATTTAGAAACTCCAACCGAACTAGGCCGACCGGACCATCATTTCGGTTAAAAATTGATTTTGTTCGGTTCAATTTGGTCGGTTTGGTCCAAATGTGCACACCCCTAATAGTACATACAGAATGTAAAATTGTACATGTACTTGTAGACATATTTTGTTGCTTCAATACCAACTATCATTTGTATAGGCTTCATTGTATCATACGAGAAAGCTGCTGGATTGTTAGCTATCATTTGTTAAAATTATAGGGATAACTACTATGGGTGAGCATTATTCAGTTTTGGACCGAAACTAAACTTAATCGAACCGAATAAAAGATTCAATTCGGTTTTAAAAAAATTATGTTTTGAAAATACTAAATTTCATTATTCAGTTTTGGTCCATTCATGAATAAGAATTATACAATTATATAAATTCTCTCAATTTAATGAATATTTTTTATTAAAAATATTAATATTTTAAAAACAATAAATTTGTGTATATGTTTTGACGTCCAACTTTGCTAATTTAACAACTATTCCAACTTTGCAGGCAACTTTTAAATATAACAAATGTATATAAAAAAATTATAATTTTTAATATAATTTAACCATGATCTCAACGTTGACCCAATCCATTAAACACTAGACAAATCAAATAAACCAATTTGATTATTCTGTTCGGTCCGATTCAGTTTCGATTTTGGCTACTTACGATTCAATTTTGGTTTTTAGATTTTTAGAATTTTAGTTTATTCTGTTTTGACTATTTCAGGTCGGTTGAAACCGAATAAATCGAAATCTCACCCCTAGTAACTACCACCTTGTGTAATGAACAATATATTGTATCATGTTGGATCAGCTAGGAATAGAACAATCAATCTATTACAAAACACAAAGACATATCATGTGTGCTAAAAGTCCAAAGTTGTTTTAGAACAAATTTCTTAGTTGTTTTTTAACAAATTCTTGGTATAATTTAGGTGATTTACTTATAATATCTTAAAATAAATTCAAAAAGGGAATTAAACAAACCGATATGACTAAAATCTCCCATCCTTGTATACACTTTATAGGCAATAAGATGTTTGCATATTAAACTTTATGTCTGCCCAGGGCCGGCCCTGAGCTCATAGGGGCCCTGGACGGATTTTCAAAATAAGGCCCCCATAGAAGATGAAAAAAATATTAGAAAACTAAAAAAAAGTTACTACAAAGATTTCATTTAGTATACAAGTCTAACAAACTAATTAGTACACCACAATAACTTTTTGTAAAGAAGGGCCCCATGGTACATAAAATTTCTATCTTGGATATAAAATTATTAACATATTTATGTTTAAACTATTTGTTGGGCCCTCATTATCCGTGGGCCCTGTGCGGTCGTCCTGGCTGCCCTGGGCCAGGGTCGGCCCTGCGTCTGTCAATACCAGAACATAAATTTTGAATCAACTTGAGGAGATCAGGATCGAGATCCAGCAAAATTTACAGTACAAACATCAAAAAAATATTTAGCATAGTGTTATCTCTTTTCAGATCCCATACTTCCTTCTTAAGCTCCTCTCGGTCGAAGAGGTTTATAGCTTTGGCATTTAAAAGTATATAAGTTGTAAAAGCATATAAATAAAAAAAACTTATTTATCTCAATGATTATGCTTAAAATTCGAATAGTTGTTAGATATTTTTAATGAATAATTCATTAATTGAATATATGACATAGCCTAAGTTAAAGCAGCATTTTATAGAGTAAAATAAAGGTGGAGTAGTCATGATTTTTACAACAATGAATATTAGGATGAGCAAGAAGACATGGAAGGAATTTGTGCAAGAAACTGATACATTAGGCTTGTCATTCGAAACCGGGGAAGGGATGGGATTCAGGTTGTTACATATCCATTTAATCAAAAGCTGCTAACAAGTGAGATGTCGACCTAATAATACCAATATTTCAAATATTAAGATAAATTTACAAAATTGTCTAAACATCATAAAATATACATCTTTTACAACATTTTATAAAAGTTATTCAATACCTTCTTGCAATGTTTTGTAAACATTGTAAAATGACATTACATGCACAATGTTTATATAAAGTGGTAAAAAATTATTTTTACAACATCGAACAAATATCGTGAAACATAAAAAAATTACAACAGTTGATAAACGTTGTTGAACATGACATTTTTATAATGTTTTAAATACATTGTAAAAATTAATAACTTGGACAACAATAAATAAACATTGTCAAAATTAATAAATGTTACAATGTTTATAAAATGTTGTTAAAGACAGTAATACACAACATTTGTGAATGACCATTGTAGAAGTCTTAATGTAAAAATATAAACGTTGTTTGCACCAGTATTTCACAATGTTTTTACAATAAAGGTTGTAGAAGACCCTACATATTTACAATGTTTTTAGGAAGTGTTGTAGATAGAACGTTGTAAAAAGGTTTTTTTTTCTTGTAGTGAATATCATGAACAACCATGCAATAAAGATACACCACAAGAAAAATATAGCAAATCCATATCTCAACTCAGCATCTAATAGACAAAATAGAACAGTCTCACAATAGAAAATGTATGAAGTCTAAAGTCAAAATAATCTCAACTACATGTCTCCAAAAGTCAACTCAAATATTCGGTACAAAGTCCCAAAGCTAACTAAAATATCTATGAAAGCGCAGCAGGATCAGATGCGACGTACTCCTCCTGGTAGGCAAGGTCCGTCTCTAACACATCTCCCAAGTACGGGCCATACTGGTCGGGACACACGATCTCTTCACCATCACCTAAAATTTGTTTGGTTACCCAGTCAGGATGAAACGAGTACAATTCACTGAATGCAGTTTCAATATATGAAAATGACTATATAACAGAGATTAGCCTTTAGACATATGATCTATAAAATAAATAAAAAAGAATAAAACTAAATACCGAAAACAGTAAATAAAATACAACAAAATACTTACCGACTGAAATACCTTTGATATGTGACCGGTCTCGGGATAATTACACGACAGTGTCTACACTATATAAAATTTACACTGTATAATGTAATTAAAAAATACTGTCTACACTGTATAATACAATGGTAATCACTGTCTACACTGTATACACGGTATACGGTCAGATCACATATCTTCGATACTTCACCTTCCCCGACGACACAAAACATAATCAATATAAAAGACTAAAATCACATCTCTACCGGCTAACAATGATGTATAGTAAATATCAATACTGAAAACAAATAATAAACAGTACTCGCCTAGCGTCCCGGGCTGCTGGCACTGGTCAGAGTCCAAATCGATATCCAAAGAACCTATTTAATGAATTTACAGTGTTAAAGATGAAAAATAGATCAAGTCTACACTATCTATTTAGATTGGGTTTTGAACTCAATTTAACCAAGTTGCTTTCACAATTTACTTAACACCATTACCCCCCTGTTTAATAGACTGCCCTATATTCACCTGCCCACATGTAACTCTAACATTCACCCTCGATTTAGTGTCTTAGGTTAGCCCTTTCATTCTCCTTTCCTGATACCCTATGAACCCACAAGTGAAGTCATCCCCTGTACATGACCATATAGACTCAGTACCCTGGTATATTTCAAGACAGTGCTTCAGAATTATTTAACCTTATATGGTAATGCTAATGCAACCTGATAACTCTATATACAAAGAGTGAATTATCGTTTAATCCTATTAGACATATCCTGCCTGGCACATGTCCTTAGTAGTGCCCTGCAATTCATCCCTAACAGCACAATAGAATTTCCTGGATTTATTTATACTCAAGTCCTGTACATTAGATAAATGGCCCCTTAATGGCATGACTACCCTTACCTGGTTGGTAAATACCCATACCCTTATTGTCACCCATGTGTATTCCACATGGCTTTGACATATGTACTTGCAGTTCAAGCCTGTAGGATTCACCAAGGATGACTTCATGCTTCTATACTATATCATAGAGCATGTTACCCAATATTCTAGTCTGCTCGTACCTGAATCTTACCTCTACAGTGCCTGTGCATTTGATTCCAGATAGCCTCTGTTCTGGACACATATCCATACTCCCTATACTTTCTTCACAAGAGAAATAGTTCTTAGGCCATACTCTACATCATCAATGCTGCTTGATGGCAGGTATCAGGATGTGATTTGCAGAGTTAGCAAGGTGAACTGTGACAAGCCCTCTAGTTGCAAGGACTTCATTATTGGGGTACTCCTGCACCTACCTGGGTTGGCTGGTTACTGGGACTTATCCCAGTTATTACGAGACCCGTGTCTTATTAGCTAACATCTTCCCCCAAATTGGTACCAGCCTTCATGGCTTGGTGTCCTGGTTGCTTCAGGAACTTGCAACCAGAACAACCCTTCCTAGGTTACTCTAGTATATTTTCTGGTGTCACCAACCCATCATAGAGTTCATTAGTAGTCTCTAGGAAATCTAACCTATCAACTAGCCTAGGATTCTATTAGTGTGTCTATGCCTATGGCCGTTTACTGTGGCCAATAAATTTTGGTGTGTACCATCCTCTGTTCCTCAGTCCTTCCTAGTACCATACTATTACATGAGTGTATGGGGAATACCCACTAATTTTCCATACTATGATGATGAACAATACAGGTTATTGACTTCCTGTCAAAGCCTAGATGGCAAACAAGCCTGCCATGATGTTTATATGAAGGTTCAGGTTTCTAGAGATGGTCTCTGATATTGAGTTTCAGCCTAAGATCTCTTCCTAGACTCAACTGAGTAACCCCACATCATGGGTTTTCCTGACTTCTTTCTAAGATACTGCAGTAAGACCCTTGCCCCTTTACCTATTGTTCTTGGACTAGGTACATCAACTGTACCCCTGAACCACTGGCAGGTGCTACCTACACCTACTCGACTGCACAAAGTCACACAGGAACCTATGAACAGGTACTCCTATCCCCTGTTCCATACGAAATCAACTATACTCTTACACACTAAAAGTATTGGGTTATCCAGCCAATCCCCTCATAGTCCATTACCAGATACCAATACCAAAAATTTCTTAGACATTATTTCGAACACTAGGTGTAACCAGATGGACAAATGGGGTTTTGGGAATACCTGTGCTGTAGTTTCAAGGATTGGATGGTTCCACAAGCCTCCTTTGTTGTATTGCTCTTTAGATGTGATTGAGAGGTTTATTAGGGTTGTAAGGGTTTCTGTGATCGGCAAGTGCATCTATATATAATGTCTAGGTTGATCAGGTTTAGTAGATAGGAGGAAATCAAATTTGAACTCTGATTTGGAGTGATTCGATTCCCATAGAGATTTAAATTTGGAGGAGGGTATTATCCCCTGCGAGTTCAATAGGCAGGGGTTTGAAGGAGGATTAGTTCGAATAGAATTTGAACTGAAGTTTAAATGTGATTCTCACATATGCACTTAGGTCCCCAAACTAATACATATTTCGAATCTCATCCTCTATTGTTAGTGTTCCATAAGAATAAATGCTAAATAGAATAAAAAAGATTTTAACATAATGGAAATTGATCAAGGGGTTTATACCGTACAAGTACTTGTATTACTTGTCGATCACGAAGCATTTATAGAGGATGTATATGTCCCTTAATACAACAAAACACATGACGTGACATAACGAGGAACGTACAAACGATGATGGAGAATTTTTGCACCCTTCTGATGGCGAGGCGTGGAAGAATTTCGATAGGTGTTAGCCGGAATATGCTGGGGAGCCTAAAAATGTTCGATTGGTGCTATGTTCTGATGGTTTCGCTCCTTTCGGACAGTCAGGATCTCAATACTCCTGTTGGTCGATGATTCTCACTCCTTACAGTCTACCACCATGGATATGTATGAAGACTCCTTATATGTTCTTAACATCTATCATAACTGGTCCCAAAAATTCGACGAAGAATATTGAGATATATTTGCAGTCATTGGTGGATGAGTTGAAACAACTGTGGGAGTTGGGCGTCCCGACCTACGATATTTCAAGAATATAGAACTTTCAGATGAGATCTTCACTTATGTGGACTATCAATGATTTACTTACATATTGTATGTTATCAGGATGAAGTACCCACGGTAATAAGTCTTGTCTGATATGTATGGAAAACAGTAAGGCGTTCCGTCTTAAGCATGGAAGGAAAGTCTCATTCTTTGACTGTCTCCGTCAATTTCTACTCGCATCACATCCTTGGAAAAAGAACAATGAGGCATTTCGAGCCAGAAAGCAAGAACTTTCTCATCCATCTCTGCGATTGTCGGGACACGATATTTGAAAAGATGTGAAGGATTTGCCGACCGTGATAGAAGTTCCAATATGGAACAATCGTGTCGAGGGATTTGGTCATGGACATAATTGGACCAAATGGAGTATCTTCTGGGACTTACCATATTGGAATGATAATCTTATAAGTTATAATCTTGATGTCATGCATATCGTAAATAATGTATTTGATAATATCTTTAACCCGTTATGGATATAAAGGAAAGACGAAGGACAATCCCAAATCAAGACAAGATATGGACGATACATGCAACCGTCCTCAGTTAAAGTTAATACAAAGGGGAGCTGGTGAATCTTTGAAGCCAAAAGCGCCATTCACATTAAGCAGGGAAGATAGATTGATAATATGCAACTAGATAGCAAGTCTACGATTTCCCGACGGCTATGTATCAAATTTGTCTAGATGCATTGATCTCAATGAACACAAGCTGACGGGAATGAAGAGTCACGACTGCCACGTGTTCATGGAAATGTTATTACCTATTGCTCTTAGAGAGATATTGCCTTATGCGATATGGATTCTGTTGGCCAAGCTATCTACATTCTTCAGGGATATTTGTTCAAGTAAGCTTATGGTGCAACATTAGGTTGAACTTGAGAAAAAAATTGTCCAAATTAGAAAATTATTTCCTCCTGGCTTTTTCGATAGTATGGAGCATCTGCTGGTTCATCTATCATACGAAGCACGTGTCAGTGGAGGTGTTCAATATCTATGGATGTATCCATTTGAAAGGTAAAATATCAATATACAATTTTGTATTTTGTTTTAAAAATTAGGTAGATTTTGCACTTTTAATTTATCTGAAGTAATTTGTCTAATTCTAAGTACCTACACCATCTTAAGAATAAAGATGGAAATAAGGCTCACATAGAGGCTTTAATATACGAAGCACATATTATCGAGGAGGTCTCAAACTTCTGCTCAATCTATTTCGATACTCATGTCGAGACAAATCAAAAAAAAGCTCCAAGGAATGACGAAGACGTAGGAGATGCACGCTACAATAGAGACTTGTCGATATTCAATGTGAGGGGCAAGCCTATTGGGACCAGTAAGAAATGATGGTTGAGTGACGATGAGTTGGAAGCTTCTCATCGATATGTATTGTCCAACTACAACATATAAGAAGTTAGAGATTTGGAGATGTAAGTGACTAGACTTTGACACTCTAATACTGTCATTGAAATATACTAACTCATTTTGATTCTATCTCTCAATGTATTTAGAGATGAAATTAAATTGAGAACACCTAATATTAATGAGACGGAACTTCACAGGGAGGTCGATTGTAACTTTGCGTCATGGTTTAGCAAATATGTAAGCAACTCAAATAACAAGTTAGATGTACTATCATTACCATTTTCATTTATGTCGCTAATAACATGTCTATAAATACAGGTTTTTTTGTCACCACAACTTTCCTGGAATAGGGGTATTTTTGACTTTTTCTAATTTCTGTTATTAGTGTGGTTTCATATTATATCTTGAGTGCTAATTATTTTTGAAAACTAAACTTTATATTTTGGTTAATTATTTAAATAGTTAACATGGTGCATGTGTTATATTTTGAATATGACTAATGGTTAGCCTTTGACTAGAATAGTGGTTAGTGATCCTAGAAGACCCAAACCCACTTGTCATGACCACCCAATAAGATGATTAGGACCAGCTTAAATGAACTTTAGTTAGTCTCTAGCTAGATTAGAAGATATAGTTAGAAAACTTGACTAAACACCCAATTAGAAAGAGAGGTTTAATCCCTAACTTGTCATGACTAAAGAGAGGGGTGTAGTGGACCTTTCCCCTTGACCAAAACCCTAATCCTAACATCATATGGCAGTCCATATTTTTATAAAATCCCACTTCATCTTCTTCCTCCTTCTATTTTTTATTTCAAGTCCCAATTTAGGAGCTTTTCCTCCAAATTGCTTGTACACTCAAATTTTCTCCAAATTGACCCAAATTTGTTTTATTCTCTTCCCCTCGGAGAGAAGAAGCCTCTATTGGCTAGTTAAGAAGGGATTGGAAGGATATGGAGCCTTGAAGTTTAGTGGAGATCTAGATCTAGGAATTTTATATTAGGAATCCATCTCCCTTTTGGTATGAGCTCTCTAAACCCTTCTATTTCATTTCATTAGTGTAACTACATTCATTTAGGACCTCATTTGCATTAGGGTACCATTAGAGAGGAGTTGAGGCTCTCCTTTTTCTATTTGAAGGTTTTTTTCCATTTTATCTTGATACAAATTGGGAAAATCGAATTTGTGACCACCAAGTGTTCGATACGTGTCCCCAAAGGAACCTTCGTATCCTTTTTGAGTCAAGATTGGGTGTATGTGTGCTAACTAGGATACGTGGTATTGTATCATGGTATCTCATGATACACATGGTTAGATTTGGGTATATACATGTGTTTCTTTTGTCCAAAATAATCCAAATTCGTCATAATATTCATCCACGTTTTTAGTAGCCATAGCAACTTAGAAATGTCATAACTATTAGCTCAGAACTCCGATTAATCTCTCATTTTTTTAAAAGAAGCATATCGAATTTAGCTTTACAAATATATATATATATTAATAGGCCAAAATAATTCTAAAACTTTCTGTAAATCTATTTGAGTGTTAGCTGTCCGAAAGACGAACGCGTTTCAGTGTTTTTGCGATTTCGGAAGCTTTCGGACATGAAAATGCAATCCGTTTGAAGTTTCGGAAAGCTAATATGAAGGGTTACGACATAATTTAATCCTAGAATTTAGTGAATGTTTAATTGGTACAGAATTGATTTTAAGTAAAAAAGTGACTATACGACATATACATTTTGTGTAACCTATGAGCCTATGTAGTATGGATATTAAGTGAATGTAGGTACCATAGGTTGTCGAGTATATGTATGATATATTACATATATATGTATATATATATTATTGTTAGGTAATATGTGTGTTAATGTTGATACAAATGGTTATCAAGTAAGCCAAATATAGATAAGTTATGTGTCAAGGTATTAAAGTTTTTGTCAAGGTACTAGTGTGATACTTGGATACCATGAGGATATTTGTATCGTGACACTCAAGTCTCATGGGTAAGGATAAGAGAGTATTGTGACTCGAGTAAGGTTTCCTATTTGGTATCAAGTATTAATATTAGAGTTAGTTGGAATATGTTAGAGTTAACTTAGAAGTTAAGATAATTAGTGTATATAGATATCTTAGTATCTATGATATATTAGAGTTAGAAGATTAGATGGTTAGTTAGTTAGTGTCTAATAGATGTTAGAGTTAAGATAGATAGTATCTTAGGATACTAGATGTTAGTATCTTAGGAGTAGATAGTGTATCCTAGATTTACCTTTTACCTTAAGGTAATGGTTTACCTACAAGGTAAGATATTCGGTTTACTTTCAAGGTAAAGGGGTTTACCTAGATACTAAGGTTAGATGTTAAGATATTAGTTAGCTAGTAGCTTATGGTAGATACTATATATCTAAGATTGATATTGGTAGCTAAGGTATTTATACCTAGACTAAGGTATTGGACTTTCCACCAAGATATTGGTATTGGGATACCAATAGGACCAAGGTATATTGGTATATATTATGGGTAGGTAAAGATAATGGTATATGTAATAGACATTGGGTACATCCATGTATATATAAAGTATAAATTGGCTAAAGTAATCCTAGATAGTAGGTAACTAGTAGATACGTAAGATATATGTATTGATACTTGGTATTAGCTATTATGGCTAATACCTTCAAGGTATAGACCTAGAAATGTGGTATTGACCTTAAAACTATGGTATTAACTAATAGTTAAGGTATTTGAGATATGACCTATGGGTAAGTAGATAGTATCTATAGATGATATATGTGATTTGGGATACCAAAGTATATGTGGCTTGTTGAGAATTCATGCATGATATATCACTACAACAAAAAACCCTTTTAATGACGGCTAAAAAGCGTCATTAATGACAAACCATAACGCTTTTTTCTTTCAAAGCAACCGTTATGAAAACGGATGTTATAAATATTTTTTAAAAGCGTCATAAAAAAATGTCATGAATAGTTTCTATAAAAGCGTTATGAATAGTTAATATATAGTGCACAATTCAGAACAATTTTAAAATGTCATGAATAGATAATATGTATAGGCACAATGCAGCACATTTATAACACTTTATACTATTCAAATTAGCATATTTATAATGCTCTATACTGCACAGTATATATTACATTCCAAAAACTTAACATTATATATCACCTTCTTTATTACATTTCTTAAAATAGAGTACATATCAACATCTTCATTACATTGAATATCCAAATACATATATATATTTACAACTACCAAAATTGTCCACATCAAAACTTGGCAACATCAAAACTGTCCACAGAACATATAGCAAAACCCTAAAAAAGATAAAAACAAGCAAATATAAGGAATTAGCTCCCAAGATTATAATACTTCCAACTACACAAGTAGCAAAAGCCTGATACTTATTGGGAACAATTCAAATTCATAATACATATTTAATATCCAAATGCTGAACTGCATAAATTCTTCATGAGAAAGGAGTTAACATACAGAATGACTACATTGAGGTAATGCTCTTCGTACGAGTGTGATGGCATGAGGAATTACCTGCAAGGCCATACTTTTGGAGAAAAGAGAATGTAGTAGCAGCATCCCAATCATACCTAACATAAGTAGATCACATCAAAAAAAAAATCACACTTTAAAAATTAAAATAAATCAACTTGTGACACATTACTGGTGCTTAGTAGGTTCTTGAGGTTTAGGTTCGATCAGTAGAGTCCTTGAAAAAACAAAACAATGAAGCAAAAGACTCAAAAAATAACACCAACCATGTAGTTCTGGGTATTTGTCAAACTCAACATGATACACAACACACACAAAGAGGAGATTTATCCACAATTAAGTTGCAAATTCAGTTTGCCTATTACATAGCTTCTGTAGCGATAAATTATATTCTTTCATGGCCAAACCGTATAAATATGGAAAATTATTATCACCATCATCGCCTTGTACCAGTAGTAGAGTACACAACAACAAACAACTGCAAGGAGTCATGTAGTTATAAAGAGAAGGTTAAATGTCTCCTAACAAATCCTTTCAAGGCATGTATCAGTTCTAAATCTTACAATCAATATTCAAAGGAAGTGGGGGTCCTGGGGCATACAATGAAGAGCTCCACAAACAGTGTAAGTTTTGAAAGGATGCCATGTCACTAGCATAAAAACAGACGAATATAAAAATAATAAAATGACTTGGAACCCTGGTAAAGTACAGAGTATAGGAATTAGATCAATGCTCAGGATAATCAAATCCTGATCTGTTACCAACTCAGGTACAAGTTCAAACAGCCTTCCAATTCACTATTAGAACAAGTCTGGCTTTGGAAAAGAATATTATATCAAATAAAACGGAAACAACAAATGAGTGTAGACTCAAAATTCCCAGTTTCATTTCAGTTCTTAAAGAGTGTCTCGAGAATGCTGCCACCATTCGTAATATTCTCTCAAACTATGGTACGCCACTTGCCATCTAAGGGTGCATATATAGGATATAATGGTCATTTCTACTTTTTTTCTCATGAAGACAGATACAAATGTATGCGACGAGGTTATTATACAAAAACAGGGAGACAAAACACACAAGCAAACTTGCACCCAGTAAAATACCCAGTAAATTTTGATACATCTTCACAAGCATGCCAAAATACCCAGTAAAATAGCAAACACTTGTAAATGCATGTTTTCTAATTCATGTTCTCTTAATAATTAAAGGTGAACTTATACCTTTGAATCCAATTTTCTTATTCCAGTCAACAGCTGCTTGGAGAAACTTGGCCTGAAAATGCAAATGTCATACCTTAATATTCACAATAATCATATCATTCACATATCAAAACAAATGCCTGCAAATGAAAATGCAAATGCAAATGCCTAAAAATGCAATTTTCTTCTTTCAGCCATTTGACTATGCTATCATGAACTCTACATACTCTGTGACATATGATCGATTAATGGTTACACTATTCTTTCACTGTTAGTGGAACTTCCTAAAATTTGAGCATATTTCCAAACTAGTGCATATATGAAAAAAAATTGTTGACACTTAATTAGACTGATCTCATGTTCTTATGACAATAGAAATTGTATGATCTTAAATTTTGAAAAAAAAGGAGTAAATAAGAGAAATTTGGCCTATACCACCTTGAAGAATTGTCCCACACTCCATATTGGCTAGCTCCCTCATTCACTACTGGTTATCCATATTGAGTTGACGATTGCGATCCGATATAGACCATACTGGCTAGCTCCTGCTGCCAATTTCAGGATTCTCAACTCTTCTAAGTTACAGTTCTCGCAAATTAACTGTTGAAAATCACAATACTAGTAGAAATCCATATCAAGATTTGTTTCAAAATATTCAACTCTCTTTGTAGAGCCTCGCTGAGTCATACTCGTTCAGTTGAGTCATACGGTTCCATGTCCTGAAGCAACGTTTTGAGTATGATGTTAAAGTTAGGTAGTTGTGCGAAAAAGAGAGAGTACCATAAAACAATTTATCAAACACCTTGTGTGCTTCTGAAGGAGAGATCTTTGGACCTACCGAGTCGGATGTGCGGTCAGTACCAGATCTTTTGAAGGAGGGCCCCCTCGATGTCGGAGCTTCATGATGCAGCGGGTGTCATCGGGATCGCCCTCATCGATCTGCATCAGGATCTTGATCTCGTCCATGGCTGCCTCTGATATTGCACCCTCTTCTGCACCTTCAGAGCGACGAGGGCGATCAAAATGGTGCAGAAGACGTCCAGGAGTCCATGGGGGCATACTGCCGAGCTCATGGTTCCCTTTGGAGAGGAAAAAAATTTAGACAGCTTTATTCTAGAGCTGAGGATTTTGGAGGAATATAGATAAAAATTTGGGCGGCTTTGGAGAGAACCAAAAATTTGGGTGGTTGATAAAAAAATTTGGGCGGCTGACCAAAAAAATTTGGAGCTCGGTCAACGACTTCTTCGACTTCTTCCTCACGATAGGTGGGGCAGACTTCTTCGGCGTGGCAGGCTTCTTGGTGCTGGAGTTGAGGCTGTTGGGGTCGTTGTTCCGCTTGCCGGGTTTCAGCTTGGGGGAGATGGGAGGGGAGTAGGGCTTGGAGGTGGTGATGTTGGTGGTGGTGGTACTCAAGGAGATGGTGATGGAAGAGGACAGGGACCTCTGGAGGGACTTCTTGAGCCGTCGAGCCGCCATTGGGAGGGAGAGGACGAAGAGGGGTCGGGAAAAAGTGCGAGAATGGGGAAGAGGAAGGAGAGGGAGAGCGCGGAAAAGAGGACGAGCAGAACCCTAACGCTCCTCCTTCGCGTTCTTGTCGATCGCGTGCGCGGCTGCCTCGAGCTTGTCCTGGAGGGCGACGAGGAGCGTGAGGCCCTCATCGATGATTTTAGATCTAGGGTTAGGGTTTTGGAGTTGGAGGAGAGGAGGGAGAAGAAAGGAGGACAAGGAGAAGACAAAAATATTTTGGGGGAAAGGCGAGCTATAGCAAGGATTTTGCCAACAATTAAACTTAAAAATATTACAAGTTTGCCACTGCTCTAAATTATTAATAACGCTTTGTTTTATAAATATTATAAAAAGCCCAGAATTAGCCTAAACCGTCATATAAAAAATGTATTTCAAACTTTGATGACGCTTCTTTATCAGCCGTCATGAAATCCACTTATCAAGCGTCACTAATAGGTCTTTTTGTTGTAGTGTATATGTATATGATATATTGCTATAAAGTATCCTAGAGTATATGGGTCTATGGTTAGAATTATGACTAGCTTAGATAGAGTTGACCCCTTTGACTAGACAGTTGACTAAATCCTAGATATTGACTAATATTGACTTGGGTTGACCAAAGTTGACCAAGAGTTGACTTTGACCTAGATTGATCTACAATCATGTAGATTGTATTATAAACTTCAATTATTACCTATTGAATACATTATAACCTGTATTGCTCTAAATAGGACATTGTGACTCCGGTTCGGACATCTGTATACATCAGTCACTCAGGATATCTGGCGAGTACATTCTCTAATAGTTGTTTCCATTTACTTGATGATTTCTGTGATTCAGCTTATAGTATAGTTCTATTTGATTATGTTACAAGCACGGATTGATATTTCTAGATTCATGCATGCGACACACTTACTTTACTTGTCTAGCCTCTATTACGAGAATCATATACAAGAATTTCTTACAAGCATCATCATGTTCTGGCTAGACTAGTTCTCGATTTACGTGTCGGATTATAGATCTTACTTATACTTGTCGGGAGGGAAAATATTTGAGTAGACGTGTAAATATTTGCCAAATACAAGAAGCTCCATAATGAAGCATACAAGAAGAATAGCCATCCCACACTTGGCCATGTGTGAGATGTGCCGGATTTACCTATAGCCGTTTACATGTCGATCTCAGTATTTTAAAACACACTTGGGTCTTGTCTAGACTCATACTAGAATCTTACAAGAATCATCTACAAGAATTATCTTACAAGAATCATTTGACTAGAATTACTTGTTGGTCTCACACTGAAAGTACACTTGTCTTACATTGTACAGTCTGGACTTATATCATGTTACTCTAGTTTAGCTAGCTTGTGTTACTGTCTTCCTTGCCATGTTTCTTCTTCTGTTTTGTTACTTTACTTCTCTTGTACTTTAATTGTTGTTCTATATCATCATCTGTATAAAAACTTCTTCCATGTTCATCAACATTACTGTCTATAACTACTTTATCGTCTTTATCTTTTACTTGGGACTGCCTGAGGAGTTATGCTCGTTCCAATCCTGACTGGATACGTTGAAATTATAACAGATGTTTTCCCTGAGCACACTTGCCCTATTTGTTTGGGATCCAGAGACAGTATAGCTACCTTAGGTCCCGACTCTCAGGAGTGATCGGGAGACTAGCTAGTAGACTTGGTTTAGATTTTATGTTTAGAACTTGAATTGTAATAAGTTGAGATTTGACTTTGTTTTGAGATTGTTTGAGATATTATTATTTAGTAGTTTTATTTTTTGTTGTTATTGGTCTTAGTTATAAACTTCTGAGTTATCTTATCGTGCTTTAGACTGTGATTGAGTATTATCATATCTTATACTTGTCCTCCGTTCGGAGTTGAGATCTTGACAAGTACATTATATACCTCCGTACGGAGATGACATGTACTTTTATATTGTGTCTAGATGTTGTATGTTATAAACGACCTATACAGCGTTCTACCGTCGACACTGTGACATAGGCTGGACGTACCCACGTTCTTGTGCCCCTACTCCGGGTGCGGGTCGTGACACATTTTTTTTGTCTGGAACAACACTCCTAAATGAGAGTCTTTGTTATCACGCATTAGGACCGATTAGGGAAGCAAGGACTTGGCCAGGCTATGTCGTTAATGGTTTCAAGTTTAAAGAAACCCAAAATCCTATAAATATAAAATTTCTTGCTGACATCATAAATATGAAGGATTCCGGTATTTGTATAAGAGGGTCCATCTACGATGATGAGCTAGAGTTTGACTATCATGGTGTGCTTCAAGATATTATACAATTGTAATAGTCGACCCCCTATGAGATGAATATTGTGATGCACAAATGTGATTGGTTCGATCAAATCAAGGATGGAAAGTTGATAAACAATTTGAATTTGTCGATATAAACTAACAAAGGAGATATAGAGGGTCCGACTCGTTTGTGCGAGCAAGTCCAGCTGTTCAAATCTACTATATAAGTTATATAGAACCCTTGAGGGGGGGTGAATAGGGTAATAAAAAAATTACTTAACACATGTAAGCTATTTTACTGAAGTAAATACGAGAGATAGAAAGAGAATCAAACATTCGATGTATCCAGGTCTCCTCCCTAGAGGCAATCCAGTCCCGGAACTCTCTCCGGCTTAAATCCACTATTGAGTAAATAGTTACACACGAGTTTAGATCCGAAGAACTCGCCAACTTCAACACGAGTTTGGATCCGAAGAACTCACCAACTTCTTACACACGAGTTTTCTTACGAAGGCTCGTCAACTTCAAAAAGAAAGGAAAAGAACAGTTGATCTTCTACAACACTTGAAGATCGAAAAGTACAACTCTTGAATACTCTAGCACTTTTGGATTGGATCACAATAAAAAGCTTGGGTAGAGTAGTATTGGTGGAGCTCTTGGTTGTTAAGAAATTTATGGCTTAAGTGGATAGCCTTCAATAGAAGGAAGGAATCCATTTATATAGAAAACCAAAAGAGAATAGCATTTAATGCTCCCGAACATAATATGGACGGCATGCCGTCGATATGGACGGCATACCGTCGGCATATCGTTCGGAACAGTAACAGTAATAAATCTATCCGTTGGGAGCATTTAATGCTATTATCTTGTCCATTCAAAAATTAAATCTGATGAAGCCGGTATACCGTCGGTATACAGCGGTATGCCGTCGGTATACCGATGTTCGTCATAGAACATTTTATGGCTCACAAAATGGTGTACCGTCGGTATACTGTAGTATACCGTCGGTGTGCCGAGGTTCATCCCAGAACATTTTGTGGCTCACAAAACGGTATACCGTCGGTATACTGTAGTATGTCGTCTGTATGCCGATGTTCGTCACAGAACATTTTGTGGCTCACAAAACGGTATACCGTCGGTATACTGTAGTATGCCATCGGTATGCCGAGTTTTGTCACAGAACATTTTGGAGCTCAAAAATGGTATACCATCGGTACACAGCGGTCTACCGTCGGTATGTCGTTTCTTTATATATTGATTTTTGACTGAAAAATTGAAGAGCTTTATGTTTGTCATCCAACCTTAGGTGTTTATATAGAAAAGACCTAGACCTTGTACAGACTCGAAATCTTGAATCTTTTAGAGAGCTGTCTTTAAGGAGCGCTGGTCTTTTCTTCAGTCTTCTTTTAGGAACGTCCATAAGGCTTTAATGACTCGGCTTAAATGGACAGATCTTTTTGTAGCAGAGCTTGAGAGATTATATGTTAGCTGAAATACAGAGAAAACTAGACTACGAAGATGCTGTTAATGTTATCAAAATAAATGTGCCAACAATCTCCCCTATTTTGATAATTGATAAAACATAGAGATAGCATCTTCAGAAAGTGACTCCCCCGTAGGTAGACTACTCCCCCTCAATACGTTTTCTCCCCCTTTGTCACTTAATCAAAGATGGAAAATCAAGAAATTTAGCCAGAAAATATGAAAGCAAAAAAGTGAACGAAAGCATGCATATATTAGATTGTGACAGTAGGAGGGTACATGCTTGATACTTCATTGAAAACAAACAAACAAACTCTCCTTACCGAGAGTAACGCAAGACAGAGCAAGACATAAAACGGTCCCCGTAGGACCACACAGGACATAGAACCATAACTATTGGCCCCCAAAGGACCTCAAAAGACACACACTAAAATGGACAGCAAATCTTCATTCGACCATCACCAACAGGAGACCGCAACTACTGATTCGCCGGATCATCATCCTCACCACCCTGAGTCTCGTGAAAAGCACCAAAGGGATCCACACTATCTGGGTACCAGAACCCGTAAGCATTGGGGTCAGAGAAGCGAGAGCCTTGGTATTGAGGATCCTGAAGGTCAAGATCCAGATAAGGATTGCGGTCCTGAAGAGTCCACTGGATGAAGTAAGCTTGGTCATAGAAGCAACTCTGAATAAGATTCCCAAGGCCGCGGGTATTGGCCCTCATCTGCTCCTCCGCCTGAGCCATACGCATATCAAAATGCTGCTGGGTCAGCGGCATAAAACGGCCAGATGGAGGAGGCGCAGAAGGTGGTGCTGCAGGAGAAGCGGTCGGTGGTTCATGGGAGGAGGAAGCATGAGACGTGGATGCACCAGGGGCAGAGCGGGAAATGACAAAAAATGAGGGAACACCGTCCGACTTGCAGAGAGAGAGGTCCACGCCCTTGGCCTCAAGAATAAGGATGATGAAGGCGCCATAGTTGAGGGATTGTTTCTCCGCAGGAAGGACATAGAAGAAAGCGTTGAGGAGAGTCTTGGGAAACGATCAAGTCTTCTTCGAGTACAAGAAATACATGAAGACGAGGGCGTCATTGGTGATCGCATCGTAGTTGCCAGACGTGGGGTAAATAGTGTGGCATATGATCCGATGGAGCTCGTAGTAGAAGGGCTCCAACTGCTTAGAGAGGGCCAAAATGGCAGGAGGATTTGGTCCCTTGCAGATAATGCCGCAGAACTCATCAAAGGAGACTTCGGCGGTAGGATAGAGACTGGCCATGGTCGGAAGTGTATCCCCGCAATTTGGTATCTCGAGAATCTCCGTAATGTCATGAGCCGTGAGGTAAAAGTGGCGATCATTGACCATGGTCTCAATGGCGTTGTTTTGAAGATCAGGAATGAGGTTGCAGTAGAATAGGTGCACCGCTGCCGGATGGACAGGCACTTACCGACGTAAAAGAGAGAAGTCGGCAGTCACAAAAAGTGAGAGATGGCCAGAGAAGACATTCCAGTTTATGGCCTTGCCTTTGTAGACGGCGTGGTTGGCAAAATGATGGAACCATGCATCGGCAGCAAGGGCGGAGGTGAAGATCTTGGAATCATAGGCGCCATTAGGTAGAGGCACCTGAGTGAATGGGTTGGAAATGATGGTGGAGCGAGGTCTCTTGAGATTGGCCATTGAGGGTGTTGGTAGGAGGAGGAGGAAGAAGTAAAGGATTTTGGGGTTATAAGGAGAAGAGGAGAGAGAGGGTATTAATGGGGGGGAGGTTTGAAAAAGAATGATGAATAGAATAAATGAAGGGGGTTTTGAAAAGAGAGATGGATGTGAAAGGATGGGATGGGTATTAATGAGGGATAGGAATGAATGGATGGGTAGTTAATAAGGGAATTTAAAAGGTTTTAAAATAAAGTAAAAGATTATGGTGGGGCCTAAACGCTGAGTTGACTGGCTGGCTCCGTCTCAAACGGCGTGCCGCCGGTATGCCGACGGAAGCCGACGATATGCCGATTATGCGCATAGAAACTGGTTTTGAACGCAAATCGGCATGCCGTCGGAATGCCGCCGTATACCATCGGTGTACCGTCTGAGTGGATGCCTGATTTACGGCAAAGAAAAACGAAACGATTCTCCGGGAGTGGTTTAGTGAAGATGTCGGCCAATTGATAAGTAGTGTCAATAAAATCAAGGCGAATATCCCCCTTTTGTTGATGGTCATGAAGAAAATGGTATTTAATCTCAATGTGCTTAGTACGAGAGTGACAAATCAGATTTTTCGTGAGATTTATCAAGCTAGTATTATCATATTTAATGGAAGTACAAGTAGAAGAAATACCATAATCTACAAGTGTTTGTGACATCCAAAAAATTTATGCACAACAGCAGCCGACTGCTATATACTCGGCCTCAGTGGTTGAAAGAGCAACACAGTTTTGTTTCTTACTAAACCACGATACCAAGGATTTTCCAAGGAATTGACATGTGCCGCTAGTGCTTTTTCGGTCAATTTTGCATCCGACAAAATCTGCATCCGAGAAGCCAAGAAGCTCAAAGGATGAAGATTTCGGATACCAAAGTCCCATATTAATGGTGCCTTTGAGATACTGAAAATATGCTTTACAGCACATAAGTGTGATTCTTTTGGATTAGCTTGATATCGTGCACAAAGACAAACACTAAACATAATATCAGGTCGGCTATCAGTTAAATAGAGTAAGCTACCGATCATACCTCGATACTTACGAATGTCGACCGAGATACCTTCTTCATCATTATCAAGTTTTTTCGTTGTTTTCGTAGGAGTCCTCATTGATTTGGATGAGTCAAGTTCGAAGCGTTTGAGGAGATCCTTTGTATATTTGGCTTGATTGATGAAGGTTCCTTTGGGGCCTTGTTTGATTTGCAAACCCAAAAAGAACGATAGTTCACCCATCATGTTCATTTCAAATTCATCCTACATTACTTTAGCAAATTCTAAATAAAGTGCATTGTTAGTGGAACCAAAAATAATATCATCGACATAAATTTGAACTAACAATAGTGTGCCATTAAGGGATTTGAGAAAAAAGTGTGGTGTCGACTTTGCCCTTAGAAAAGTTATGAGAGATAAGAAAAGAGTTAAGGCGCTTATACCAAGCACGAGGAGCTTGTTTGAGGCCATAAAGGGCTTTGTGTAGTTCGAGAACGTGATGAGAGAATTGAAAATCTTCAAAGCCAGGAGGTTGCTTAACATAAACTTCCTCTTTAATAATCCCATTGAGAAAAGCACTTTTAACGTCCATTTGAAAGAGTTTGAAATCATTAAAGCAAGCAAAAGCACATAGCATGCGAATAGATTCAAGACGAGCAACCGGAGCATAGGTTTCATCGTAGTCAAGACCTTCCTCTTGGTTATAGCCTTGAGCAACCAATCAGGCTTTGTTACGAGTGACTAACCCATCTTCATTAAGTTTATTACGAAACACATATTTAGTTCCAATAATGGAGTAGTTGAGAGGTTTAGGGACAAGTTCCCAAACCTTGTTTCGCTCAAATTGTTTTAGCTCTTCTTGAATCGCTATCATCCAAAATTCATCATGAAAAACATCATTAATATTTTTAGGCTCTATTTGATAAATAAAAGCCACGTTTGCACACAGATCACGAGTGGAGGACCTACTACTAACACGAGATGAAGGATCACCAATGATAAGCTCCTTAGGATGATGAGGGACAAATCTCCACTCCTTTGGGAGGTCCTCTTGAGGAGGCTCGAGTAGTGGAGGATCTTTGGTTGGAGGGGTCACAATTTCATCGTTAGATGAAGAAGGACGAGGGTCTCCAATAGAAGAGTTCTCCAAACCAAAGGAGATGTCATCAATATCATCGGATGAGGAGGATGTAGAAGAGTTAAGTTCATCAAAAGAGACATTAATTAACTCTTCGACAACGAGACTTCTTTTGTTAAAGACACGAAAACCTTTACTATGTATTGAGTAGCCAAGAAAAATACCTTCATAAGCTTTTTCTTCAAACTTGCCTAAGTTGTCCTTGGTATTCAAAATAAAATATTTGCATCCAAAAACTTTAAAATACTCAATAGAGAGAATTTTGTCGAACCAAAGCTCATAAGGAGTCTTTTTAGAAATAGGTCTAATTAAAACCCTATTTATAACATGACATGCCGTGTTCACGGCTTCCGCCCAAAAGTATTGGGGAAGCTTATATTGGTTTAACATATCCCGGGCCATATCGCCAAGGGTTCTATTCTTTCTTTCCATAACACCATTTTGTTGAGGAGTTCGAGGGCAAGCAAAATCATGAACAAAACTATTATTTTTGCAAAATCTTTTAAAATCAGCATTGTCAAATTCTCCTCCATGATCACTTCTAATCTTGTTAATAGAAATGACTTTCTCATTTTGAACACGTTTACAAAAGGCAACAAATTCACGAAAAGTACCACTTTTACTTGCAATAAAAATGACCCAAGTAAATCATGAAAAATTATCAACCAAAACAAAAGCGTAAAGTTTGCCTCCAAGACTAGCTACTCTACCAGGACCAAATAAATTCATATGAATAAGTTGAAGTGGTCTAGTGGAACTCACAGAGTTGATGGATTTGAAGGATAACTTGGTCAACTTACTTTTCTCACATTCTTCACATACCATATCCTTTTTGAAGGAGATACTTGGAAGTCCTCGTACAAGCTTCTTGGTTGCAAGACGGAAGATGGTATCCATGTTAGCGTGTCCAAGTCTCATGTGCCAAAGCCAACTTTCATCGTTCATTACGACTAAGCACCTGTCATTGTTAGTACCTTCAACAAGATAGAGAACATAGATATTATTTTCTCTAATGCCTTCATACACCATAGATCCACTAGTACTATCGGTAATGAAGCATTTGAGTTTAACAAACTTAATATCATAACCATTATCTGTAAGATGACTGATACTAAGAAGGTTGGGTTTGAGATTTGTAACAAGACAAACATTCTTAATACAAGGATAAGGAGGGGAGCCGATATTACCATTTTCTATGATGTGGTCTTTTAGATTGTTACCAAAGGATACATGTCCTTCTTTCTTCATCGATAGCATTGTAAAAAGTGAAGCATCACCGGTCATGTGCCGTGAGCAACCGCTATCGAGGATCCATTTGCTTCTAACATGAGAATGATTCTTCACCTACAACATAAGTTGAAGATGAACATTTTGGTACCCAAGATTGTTTGGGTCCTTGATTGTTAGTCTTAGGAACCCATTTAAAAACTTTCATATCAACCTGTTTCCTTGTTTGACAATAATTAGAAGTATGTCCAAGTATACCACAATAGTTGGACATCATGGAAGATTTAGAAGAAAAAGTGTAAGTGTTATGCACATGTAGAGCTTTAGTGCAATGAGTTCTATCATGAGTGTCATTGTCACGCTCCGATCCGGAAAATCGCTCGTCCTCGCTAGATTTCACCCGAATCATCGTCCTCGCTGGGGCGTGATGCCGCACGAGCCTGGAGTTGCGCTCGTGCAAGGCAAGATAACATGTTCACATAGTGTTCATCTCAAATTGATAACATAAGCAGCAAAAGGAAACAAAGTATAACGTAAGAATCTCTTTTATTGCAATTGATAACAAACTGAAGATTACAAAGGCTCTGAATAGTCCAACATATATGCCAATTGGCTACAATGCTCATGATCTCTCTAGCTCACAAAGGATTATATTGTTCCATATATTATGCCTCTTTATAGCCAACAAGTAGTCTTCGGCCGGATATCTCCATGTTGCAAGTCCGAACGCCTATGCGGTGCTTCCCTTAAAACGCTAAGGACTCCATGTCTCGGCGAGTCCATACCAAGCTCTACCCCGAGCCGATTATAACCTGAGCCTGCACACAAACTAGTTGGGGATTAGTGCTTTTGTCCTCGCTTCGCACTGATCAAGACCCGCTCGCACCCAAACCAAACACTAAGTATCTTTAGTGAAACATGCATCTTAATTTGGTGATCTTTCTATTTAGCTTTAGGATCAGTTTCATGGCAGCATTGAATGTATAGCAACTTATCGTAAATGTGTCCTACACCTTGTTCCTGCAGCAGATACAGTTTGATATAATCTGAAACATAAACATAGTAAATTGTGCATGGCTCCGTCCCTTTTCTCCTAGCCTGCAATGCTTAGAACTTACATAACCAATCATACGATTCATCAAACCAACCAACCATAAACTTAGACATGCATAAGGGTGGCAGGCCCTGTACCTGCACCCAACTCTCATCTCAGCCCACCGGCCCTATCTATATGAAGGTCACGGTGTTTCGCACCGTAATGGACTTGGCATCTCTTATGTGTAAGCTTATGATCACTTTGATACGGGTTGCAAGCCCAATATCCGAAGGATCCCAAACTTACTGATATCGTAGCTTATCATAACACTGGCCAGTCGCAAACCGCCCGAATGATGTACAATATAAATATCATACATAATTTCCTTCTAGGCCGAACGATCCCGGTGCCCCGGTCGTAACCGTCTGAGGGAAGCCGCACCCGTGCACGGGCCATCTGATTACATTGACCATGCAATACGTACCATAGCATACAAATTATATCATTCCAACCAATCTCACGTTCCATAAACATAGACATATCCATCTCTATCTCAACATTTCTTCGGCGTTATGCCCTAACACATCCGTATTGGTGTACGACGCTCAACGGCTTAGACATATCGTACTCATACTTAGCGCATTCCATTCATAAGTTATTCACATAACCGTGGTTTCGTTGTTACTTAGTCATTTCGTAGCTTTCGTGCACGAGGGCACGCTTAACGCCATAATCAATGTTTTAGACTTAGTGTTCAATATTCTCGGAGCCGTGCACGTGGTGCATATCTTGATATTGTCTTTCAATGTTCTACCACCACTTCCCTACCGCGACCCGTACACTTGATGCACGTCGCTTCAATTGTTCAATATTCAATGTTCTATCTTAATGTTCAACATATACATAGACCCGTAACCGTTCGAGCCATGCTCGCTTACTTAATGGTAACTTACGCACGCATACAAGGATATATTTTATTTGACGTGAAGGAATAGGGAGAGAGAGTCAAGAACCCGTCTACCTTAAGCCGATACGCCTTGTCGATCTGCCGAGTTGATGCGGCTCGATTTCCATAACTTGGTTGCATTGCTAACTTTCAGACTTAGCCATTCCTTTGACTACCCGGTTGATTTTGCCTACCGTGCCCATGCCATAATCCGTTGCAAGGCCACGATTTGGTTTCACGGTCACTTCACTGAATAAGGCAAAATGTCGACCTCTTATCGTCTAGCGTAAAAGCATAGCCTGCACACCAGATCAACTAAAATCAACACTTACTCAAACTGGACTAATATCCTTTGCATCGATTCGATTCATAAATCCCAATCGACTCAAATCTTACCTTTGGCCAATGTAACTCTTACATCGATTTGTATCGATACTTCATTGGGTTAACGCAACTCTTCGAGTCAATGACTCATCATAATGCACCGTACAGAGCGGGGCATTACAGTTATGGTGATGATAATAGAAAGCATGATGTGAGGCGTTCTTGTTAACAAAGGGTCCTTTCCTTGTGTTAGGATAGGACCTATATGTAGTGTTCTTGTTCATGTAAGAATTGTGACTAGCATTGTGATGAGTGTAGACGTGTATTGGAGCATGTGTACGAGCAGTGTTTTCATCAACTAGTTTCTTACCCTGCACAAGAAGATCATTATACTTAGTAGAGGTATCATATTCTCTTCTATTTGCAGCTTGAACTTTATGCATAAAAAATCATAATCCCTTCTGAGGGATTGAATCTCATCATCCTTTTTCTCAATAATGACTTGAGATTCTTGTAACTTGAGTCGCAAAGATTCTATCTCATCCATGTCAGAGGCGGAAGATTTCCCTTTTACATCAACAATGATGTTGGAGAGTATCTCTACTTCTAGTTTGAGTGCCTCAACCTCTTTTAGAGATTTCTTGTACTTATTTCTAACACCTTTGTGTTCCTCGTGCAGTTCAAAAATGGCATTTTCCAAGTCATCATAAGAGAGAGTATTCAAAGAGAGATCATCGAGTACCTCATCGGTTGCCATGAGACAAACATTTGTATTGTGTTTGCATTCTTTGTCGTTGCCTGAATCGCTAGCATCACTTTCACACTAGATGCTGGTGTTGGCGTATTTTCTGAAGGAAGAGCTTCCTTTGTTAGACTTCTCGTACTTACTAGAGTCTTTTCTTGTCATAGGGCAATCTCTCTTGATGTGTCCGGTTCTCCTGCATTGGTAGCAAGCAGGATCTTCATCGTTGTCCCGTCTAAAGTGGTTGGCTTTGTTGAACTTGAGGAACTTTCGGAAATGCTTTGCGGTAAGAGCTATTTCTTCATCATCATCTGACTCGTTATCGTCGGAGCTATCCTTTGAGTAGGATTTTGTAGCCTTTGAGAACCAGAGCTTTGGCCTTCTCCTTCTCCTTTTCTTGCATGGATGACTCCTCTTGATCTTTCATGTCAAGTTCATGAGTCATAAGCTTTCCCATGAGGGTCTTAAGGTTTATGGTTGTCAAGTCGTTCCCTTCAATGATAGCGGTAGCTTTAGGACTCCATCCTTTAGTCAACCCTATAAGAATTTTTCTAATCTTTTCATGAGCAGGATATTCCTTACCAAGAGAAGAAAGAGGGTTAATGATATCACCGAAACGAGTAAACATGCAAGTAATAGACTCATCTTGTTTCATTTTAAAAGATTCATATTCTTGTGCGAGTTTACTAATCTTTGATTCCTGTACTTGTGATGTTCCTTCGTAAGTGACTTCTAACAACTTCCAAATTTTATTAGAAGTCTTGCAAGTAGAAATTCTATTGAATTCACTGCTATCGAGAGCACAGTAAAGAGCGTTCATAGCCTTAGCTGTAGAACCCTATAGGTGGGGTGAATAGGAAAATAAAATAATTTAAACACAAAAAGCTATAATCTTCAATTAAAAAGAGAGAGAGAGTAAGAAAATTAAACATGCGATGTATCCTGGTATCCTCCCTAGAGGCAATCCAGTCCCGGAACTGTCTCTGGCTTAAATCCACTATTTAGTAAAATAGTACACACGAGTTTGGATCCAAAGAACTTGCCAACTTCAATACGAGTTTGGATCCGAAGAACTCGCCAACTTCTTACACACGAGTTTTCTTACGAAGGCTCGCCAACTTCAAAAGGAAAGGAAGAGAACTGTTGATCTTCTTACACTTGAAGATCGAAAAGTACAACTCTTGAATACTCTAGCACTTTTGGAATGGATGACAATTAAAAGCTTGGGTAGAGTAGTAATGGTGGAGCTCTTGGATGTTGGAAAATTTATGGCTTGAGTGGACCAGCCTTCAAGAGAGAGAGAAGGCATCCATTTATAAAGAAACCAGGAATAGGAAGCATTTAATGCTCCTGGATATTGCCCAGACGGCATACCATCGGTATGGACCGGCATGCCATAGGTATGCCGTTCTGAACAGTAACGGTAATAATTATATCCGTTGGGGAGCATTTAATGTTAGCTATTAATGCTGCTATCGTCCATTCAAAAATCAAATTAGATGAACCGGTATACCGTCGGTATGCCGTCGGTATGCCGATGTTCGTCATAGAACATTTTGTGGCTAACAAAATGGTATATCGTCGGTATGCCGATATTTTGTCACAGAACGTTTTATGGCTCACTGTCACGACCCGCACCCGTTTTTTTTTTTTTTTTATTTAAACGGATACGAGGCGTGTCCAAGCCAGCCTACGCCGCAGTGTCGGCGGTAGAACGCTGTCACGGCCATGAAGGTCAAAATCACAAACAATGCTCATTCACATAATTAATTTAATTTACAAAGATCACAAGTTTTACATTTGCTGAAAAATATAAACTTGTACAAATATTTGAATGGCTACAACTCTACTAGCTAGCTAATCTCTAGGCTTCCCGTCTGCAAGTATACCATCACTCCCCAAACTAAGTGATCCTCGGCTAACCTGAAAATGTTGGTTTCCAGTCAGGAATGGAACGAGCACAATCCACTGAATGCAATTTCAAATAAAGAAGGTGACTATAAACAAAGGTTAGACATCAATTATGAGTTTTGAAAATAAACAAAAAATACAGAAAACTAATAGTAAATAAATAGACACAAACACTTTCTCCAACTGCTAGAAGTACCTTTGATATGTGATCGGTCTCGGGACAATTATGCGACACTGTCTACACTGTCTAATGTTACACTGTCTACACTGTCTAAGTTACACTGTCTACACTGTCTAAGTTACACTGTCTACACTGTCTAAGTTACACTGTCTACAGAAAATATTGTAATAAAGAAACACTGTCTACAAAAAATATTGTAATAAAGAAACACTGTCTACAAAAATAGTAATCACGATCTACACAATTTAAATGCAGTAATAATCATGTCTACACTGTCTACTTTGCAATAAATAAATCACTGTCTACACTGTCTACAGGAAGTAATGAATCACTGTCTACACTGTCTAAGGTCAGATCACACATCGTTGGTACTTCCCATTCTCGACTCAATAATTTTTAATAGAAAATAATCACATAACCAATCACATAACCAATGAAATATAGTGAAAATCAATATCGAAATGCAGACAATAAACTGTACTCGCCTGTGGTCCTGTGCTGGTGAAACCGATGATCCAAATTACTCAATATGCCACAATAGTCAAAACCCGTACAACAGTCTCCGGATGCTGAAATAGACAATACCAATGATCTCAGAATAGTCAATTTAGCTAGGATTGCCTATCCTTAAGTCCAATTCTGGACACAGGGGCAAAACGGTAATTTCGGGCAAAAACGATGTCCGCCGTTGGACCCGCTTTGCACCGAAAAGCGTGCCAAAGTCAATGGTCTCTAAAGTCGTCAAACTACATGTCTACGAATCCAGTTTTTTGATACGAACCCAACCGTATGTCCAGAGTTGGATTCCGGAGGGCCGTGCACAAAATCGCCCGTTGAGTGGGACCGTGGGGCCCACAAAACGACGTCGATTTCAACTGTCTCAGAATTGGGCCAAACTTGGCATGCTGGACCAGAAAAACGATACGGTCCTGTTGGCACAAGTTTCGTCTCGATCTGACGAGCGTGCACAAAGTTATGACTGAATTTGCATTGGACGGATACGGGGCGATTTCGACGGATACGCGTCGAATTCGTCGCGCACACGCGACCAATTTGAATTCCGTCAAAGCCCACACGACCACGAAGCCGATACGCAGCTTTCGATGCTTTCGGTTCGCGACCACGTCGTCCCGATTGGCGTGACGCACGTCGTGTGGAGCGATTTTCCAATTTTTAAAACAGGTTTTCGGCAAACTTCAGGATTTGATTTCTCGACGCAGAGTCGACGAAATCCGATTCTACAAAAAGGGAATCAAAGCCCTATATGTTGTCTAGGATTGTCTTCAATTAGATTTCTAAGTTGGCCATTGGTTTGACCAGAATCGACTTTACAATATAGGATGTTGGTCGGTTCTCTGTTCTGTTTTTGAACGGGAAATTTCCCGACTTCGCGTCGATTTTCTAGGGTTTGTACTGTCCTAGAATAAAATCCACCTGAAGGGGTTGGAAGAGGGTCTAATAGGCTCTCTGTAGCAATTTACGGATCGGAGATTTGTGAAATACATAGAGAGAAATCATACCTCAAACATTGGGCGATAACTCGCCACTGCTGCTCTGTTTCGGTTGTCCCCGTGCGCGCGAGGCTTCCTTGGAGCCCCTTGGCCGCGCGCGGCGGCGCCCAGGGTGGCGCACGCTCTGTGGGGGTGCGCCAGGCCGGTGGTGGTGCTCGTGATAGGTGTTAGGGTTTTAGTTTTTGACGAGTTTTCGGTTTCTCGTCTGCATATATATTCTATGAGTATTCGATCGGGTGAACTCGGTTTCTGCCACAGTTGGGGGCTGTGGGCCAATGCGTGGGTGGCCTTGCTTATTTGAAGCTCTGTTGGCTTTAATAGCTCACCGCTATTGTTGCGTTTGCCACTGTGGGCTGGGGGATCGAACTTCCTGCTCGGGTTGGCTGTGTTAATAGCAGGGTTCGGGTCTGCTCCCTAAGCCCGGGTGAGGAGCTCACGCCTGGTTGAAATTTGTTTGCATGCGGGCTCTCGGTTAGCTTAAGGCAGGGCTGGCTCGGGTTTTCTATCAATAGATAATACATATTATACACAAAACGTATATATATATATATATACGAATACTCACATATTATACATATATTTATATACCTTTCTATATACACATAATTATCTATTACACGAAAATATATATATACCATATATATTATATTTATATATCTCTAAAATCACAAAACCTAAAGTAATTCAAATAAATAATATAATTACCAGTATTCCTATTACCTATATATGGAGAAGCAAGTTTATATTTATATATATATATATATATATATATATATATATATATATATATATATATATATATATATATATATATATATATTTCATTTGATAATGAATTATCGAAAATAGATGAATATTAACGCTATAACTTAAGAACAATATATTAATAACAGTACAATTTAATAAAATGATACTAATCGTAATAATAATAATAGTAATAAATAACAATAGTAATAAAATACAATATTCGACTATTGTAGAGTTTTGAGTGGCACACTGCACTCCTATGTAGTTGGCCCACCAATAATCGTGCTGCCATTAAAATACCATTTAAATAAAATAAATACTAATAAAATATTTCAAATTAAACGGGAAGGGGAGTTACAAATCTACCCACCTTAAAAATAATTTCGTCCTCGAAATTCTAATTCGTAATTATTTCTAAAATCAAAGTCAACTATTTACTTAATCTCCTCGATTTAAATTTCTCAAAATAGTTTATATCATCCTTCTAGCCATTTCGTAACTACGAATCATCGAGGACTTCTACCCACCTTTGGTCATACTACTCCCTCAATTCTCATGTCGCTAAACTTTATAATCTTCCAACTAATTGCTAAATAAAATCCTACCCATAGATATCTACTGTATATGTCATCTATAATCATTTACTATCTATCAAGCAACCCAAACACTTAACAATCAACAAATTGTACAAGCATCTAAGAATATTGGTAAATTCCAATGAGCATGCCCATTCGCCGCTCTGTAATAGGAAGGACAGAAAGATGAGAAAGAATAATTGAGAGCAATTATGAAGTTTCAAGAACGGTAGAGGGTATCCAAAGATGCGGCTAGAAGGAAAATCATGAACCATTAACTTATTTGCTAGATTGGGCCATTCTAGTCCAGTCATTGACTCAATCAAATCAAAAAAACCTTCGCTTCTTAGAGGGGCTTGCAACCCATGGACTATGGAAAATCCGTTCCCGAATTTAATCTAAATAAGGTTCCTAAAATAGAACGGAATTTGGGAAATCGAGATTACGACCTTTTTCGTGATCATTTAAACACACGAGCAAGGGTAAAATGCAACACCAGATCGTATCTCGACTTCCAGGTAGATGGAATAAGGGTTACGAATGACTTCACATTCTAAGAAGGGGAGACAACATAAGGGGTATAGGGACCTATTCTGGAATGTTCGGTTTTATAGTCCAACTATGGTGGTATGCATGAATGGGTATTAATGGGTTCCCCAAATTGGACATCAGTCATAAGTTGAATGAACCTTGGACTTCAAGGTATATTGACTGGACAAGATTCCAATGATAAACTACTTCTACTAGTTTAGGGTAACCTAGAATAGGTTTCATTCCAAGTGGTTGAGCTAGTTGGACAGTCGGATTGGTTAAATAGGTTCTCTAAGCCCTGAAGGTGCGCCTTCCGTGGCTTTTGTGTTTAAGAAGCACGAGAAGACACAATTGAATGGCGCACTAGTGACGTGTGCGTAGTGGGCTTCGAGTAGATCACAACCATATATTGGGTCGAAAGGTTTGAGTCGAGGTTTGAGGCTCTAATGGTATTCAGGAAGTATACCAGGTAGGTACTATGGTAAAAGTTATAACTAGTCCTTTTAATCTGAAAGTCGTACCCCAAAAATAGAGTACAAGGGGATGAGTTTGAGTGGGACATGACATACCTAGATGAAGGTGGACTCGTCTAGATCTTGCATATGAGATTTGTTAGAAAATAACAGCTGATCGCATGCTCCGATTATTAATGGCACGGCTGGGACACACAATAATCTAAATAGAAAGTGGGAGTCCATGGGGCACTAATTATCATCCTAATGGGAGTTATTCTGATCACTCGGTAATTCCTCCTACTGCTACAATTTTTTTTTTTTTTTTGAAGGCTTACAGTCTTCCCACCTTAGAGGCTAGGATATGGTTTTAGGAATGGTGAGGTCAGAAGAATTCCAAAGTTCGGATACGGTACCTCGACTCTTGTTAATAAAGAATGAGGCACGTCATAACGGGATATGGTAGATATAAGTCGAGTCAATGATCGCTCCTCAATAAATGGAAAAATGAGTGTGTACAATGACACATGGTCGATAAAATAGAATGACCTACTCGTCCACAGTATATGAGAGTTTTCGATAGGGTAACCAACTCCAAGGCACAATATAAGAGAAGATTTCTAACAATTGAGTCAAGAAATTCTATTTATGTCAAACCTGCCAGATTATGGTCACAAGGGTTGTAGTGATCATGTAGTGCTGTTGACAACTGGTAGGTCATAGTGTGACAGGGTATTTAAGCTATGGTATTGGCTAAGCTAGTGACTGTGGTGTTCCAACACTAGTTAGGTCTTAATAACAAAATTTACATAACTAGAGTAATATTTGTTGGAAACCAATCTCGGGATGAGTGTCTACCATAATTACGATAAATGATTGTCCTTTCCCTTGTCCACTCATTAACTGTGGGCTTTGGTCGAGGAAGGGTTGGGTTAAGGCTCAAGAGTTTCTAGTTAAGGCAACTTCCGGCAATGATTAGAGGCTCACGACGTCTGGTTTCTTGAGAATAGATAGTCTCCTAGATTGGAGTTCTGACTAAGGGTAAAACCCTAATCATTCTCAAATTCAGATGGCTCGAAAGTCTCAACAGTAGTTTATGGGTTGATGGGAGAACGAGTAACCCAATCACATGACTGGCCGATGGTAGCTACACTTGTGCCTATCATTATCATAGCCAAGGAAATACTCTGTATCTCTCTACCATCATGAGCTTTCGTCCTTCCAAATCGGTGAAAGACAAAAACAATAAGGAATTCAAGGAAGATGTTACTGAATACAATTTCGTGATTCAAGGGCGAACGTATAATTCAAGAGGAATTGTCAAAGCAGTCGCGGATGAGATCCTAGATACCTATATATCTCCATCCACGTAGTAAAATTAAACAAAGAGCGAACCAAATGCATCATGGTTGATCAGACCATAATACACTGATTCTGATTAGACAATATGTTAGCAGGCGTCCCCACTAAACATATGCCTCGAATCAAGCTCGATAAAAGAGTAAGCTTGTAAAAACTAGGCTGTAATAGCAGCGTTGGTCAAGATAGTCAATATACAAGTACACGAGATTTTTGAAAAGAGGCACAAGTAGTTCGAGTTTAGAGAGAATCAAAACTTACCTGGTGTCCTTGCTTATACAATCTATCTAAAATCTTCCTGTCCATAAGGTCTTGGTCAACTAATAGGTTATGGAACTCTGGATTCTATATTCTTGGTAACTTATTAGTGTCGGTCAATTACCTCGTCAATAGATCACAAGGACCACATAATGCTAGGTTGGGAGACATGTTACTCAACTTACAGAACTTCCACTAATATTGGCTTTGGATCTTTATGGGACATACATGGCATTGTCCTACCCTCCATAGTATCCTAAACCTGTAATCACGATTGAAGTCATTTCACCGAGGATTACGCCTTGCCCGTATACTCGTACGATGGTAACCCTTGGTTCCGTGACTCAGAGGTGATATCCTATCAGATACTCTACCTGTCACAAGGGTAACTACGATCAAAGAGGACCACTAGCCATAATTTTAGTAACATTCTATAACCTATATTTTTCATAACCTACTTTCAACTCTAGGGGTCGTGTCTCGCCAGTGCGCTGCTGGCTGCAGTGAATCCCTAGCCTCCATAATTCAATTAAATAGTGACAGTGCGCTGCTGTCCTGCCATTATGAATTAGCTAATATTTAACTATATCTAGAAAAATCCATGAGCTTCTAGATATTCAAACAAGTTGCCTATGGAATAAAGCGTAAGCATCTATCCTATCAGTCACAACCCTTAAGATAAAAGATTGTACATGAGGAAATATCTGGGAAAATAAGAAATACAAACATCCTATCCTTTCCATGTGTACTCAAGCGCTTGAGGAAAAACTTGAATCGAAACTAACTCGAGGTTCACATATGGGTAACATAATCAGAAATTATATATATATAAAATATAATTCTTAGGCAAAATAGGAACTAAAATAGGCGATTTGGTCTAAAAGGTGAGGATGATATCTAAGAGGCAAGGAGAAGGAATTGAATAATCTATCAAGGTTAGATCATTAATTCTATGAAGCTCTGCCTCACCAAGTGAATAATCTATCCACATTGGATCATATCGCCATACCAAGAGGTAATAGTGTACCTATGGGGATCTGACAGACTATCAACATTAATAACTCCTCATCTAAATTGCATGGCCTAGACTACCCATCGGTCAATTTGTATAAGGGACTCCTAGTCCTAGTCATTCTCTCAAATTAAATTAATTCTCGTTTGTGAATGAGCATGTTCTAGTCGCAGGCTCGCAATAGTACAACTAACTTAAGTACTATCACGAGTTCGCATGATTTGCAAAAACAGACCTGCATGGGCCACCACAAAAACTTGTCACGACCCGCACCCGTTTTTTTTTTTATTTAAACGGATACGAGGCGTGTCCAAGCCAGCCTACGCCGCAGTGTCGGCGGTAGAACGCTGTCACGGCCATGAAGGTCAAAATCACAAACAATGCTCATTCACATAATTAATTTAATTTATAAAGATCACAAGTTTTACATTTGCTGAAAAATATAAACTTGTACAAATATTTGAATGGCTACAACTCTACTAGCTAGCTAATCTCTAGGCTTCCCGTCTGCAAGTATACCATCACTCCCCAAACTAAGTGATCCTCGGCTAACCTGAAAATGTTGGTTTCCAGTCAGGAATGGAACGAGCACAATCCACTGAATGTAATTTCAAATAAAGAAGGTGACTATAAACAAAGGTTAGACATCAATTATGAGTTTTGAAAATAAACAGAAAATACAGAAAACTAATAGTAAATAAATAGACACAAACACTTTCTCCAACTGCTAGAAGTACCTTTGATATGTGATCGGTCTCGGGACAATTATGCGACACTGTCTACACTGTCTAATGTTACACTGTCTACACTGTCTAAGTTACACTGTCTACACTGTCTAAGTTACACTGTCTACACTGTCTAAGTTATACTGTCTACAGAAAATATTGTAATAAAGAAACACTGTCTACAAAAAATATTGTAATAAAGAAACACTGTCTACAAAAATAGTAATCACGATCTACACAATTTAAATGCAGTAATAATCATGTCTACAATGTCTACTTTGCAATAAATAAATCACTGTCTATACTATCTACAGGAAGTAATGAATCACTGTCTACACTGTCTACACTGTCTAAGGTCAGATCACACATCGTTGGTACTTCCCATTCCCGACTCAACAATTTTTAATAGAAAATAATCACATAACCAATCACATAACCAATGAAATATAGTGAAAATCAATATCGAAATGCAGACAATAAACTGTACTCGCCTGTGGTCCTGTGCTGGTGAAACCGATGATCCAAATCACTCAATATGCCACAATAGTCAAAACCCGTACAACAGTCCCCGGATGCTGAAATAGACAATACTAATAATCTCAGAATAGTCAATTTAGCTAGGATTGCCTGTCCTTAAGTCCAATTCTGGACACAGGGGCAAAACGGTAATTTCGGGCAAAAACGATGTCCGCCGTTGGACCCGCTTTGCACCGAAAAGCGTGCCAAAGTTAATGGTCTCTAAAGTCGTCAAACTATATGTCTACGGATCCAGTTTTTCGATACGAACCCAACCGTATGTCCAGAGTTGGATTCCGGAGGGCCGTGCACAAAATCGCCCGTTGAGTGGGACCGTGGGGCCCACAAAACGACGTCGATTTCAACTGTCTCAGAATTGGGCCAAACTTGGCATGCTGGACCAGAAAAACGATACGGTCCTGTTGGCACAAGTTTCATCTCGATCTGACGAGCGTGCACAAAGTTATGACTGAATTTGCCTTGGACGGATACGGGGCGATTCCGACGGATACGCGTCGAATTCGTCGCGGACACGCGACCAATTTGAATTCCGTCAAAGCCCACACGACCACGAAGCCGATACGCAGCTTTCGATGCTTTCGGTTCGCGACCACGTCATCCCGATTGGCGTGACGCACGTCGTGTGGAGCGATTTTCCAATTTTTAAAACAGGTTTTCGGCAAACTTCGGGATTTGATTTCTCGACGCAGAGTCGACGAAATCCGATTCTACAAAAAGGGAATCAAAGCCCTATATGTTGTCTAGGATTGTCTTCAATTAGATTTCTAAGTTGGCCATTGGTTTGACCAGAATCGACTTTACAATATAGGATGTTGGTCGGTTCTCTGTTCTGTTTTTGAACGGGAAATTTCCCGACTTCGTGTCGATTTTCTAGGGTTTGTACTGTCCTAGAATAAAATCCACCTGAAGGGGTTGGAAGAGGGTCTAATAGGCTCTCTGTAGCAATTTACGGATCGGAGATTTGTGAAATACATAGAGAGAAATCATACCTCAAACATTGGGCGATAACTCGCCACTGCTGCTCTGTTTCGGTTGTCACCGTGCGCGCGAGGCTTCCTGGCAGCCCCTTGGCCGCGCGCGGCGGCGCCCAGGGTGGCGCGCGCTCTGTGGGGGTGCGCCAGGCTGGTGGTGGTGCTCGTGATAGGTGTTAGGGTTTTAGTTTTTGACGAGTTTTCGGTTTCTCGTCTGCATATATATTCTATGAGTATTCGATCGGGTGAACTCGGTTTCTGCCACAGTTGGGGGCTGTGGGCCAATGCGTGGGTGGCCTTGCTTATTTGAAGCTCTGTTGGCTTTAATAGCTCACCGCTATTGTTGCGTTTGCCACTGTGGGCTGGGGGATCGAACTTCCTGCTCGGGTTGGCTGTGTTAATAGCAGGGTTCGGGTCTGCTCCCTAAGCCCAGGGTGAGGAGCTCACGCCTGGTTGAAATTTGTTTGCATGCGGGCTCTCGGTTAGCTTAAGGCAGGGCTGGCTCGGGTTTTCTATCAATAGATAATACATATTATACACAAAACGTATATATATATATACGAATACTCACATATTATACATATATTTATATACCTTTCTATATACACATAATTATCTATTACACGAAAATATATATATACCATATATATTATATTTATATATCTCTAAAATCACAAAACCTAAAGTAATTCAAATAAATAATATAATTACCAGTATTCCTATTACCTATATATGGAGAAGCAAGTTTATATATATATATATATATATATATATATATATATATTTCATTTGATGATGAATTATCGAAAATAGATGAATATTAACGCTATAACTTAAGAACAATATATATATATATATATATATATATATATATATATATATATATATATATATATATATATATATATATATATATATATATATATATATATTTCATTTGATGATGAATTATCGAAAATAGATGAATATTAACGCTATAACTTAAGAACAATATATTAATAACAGTACAATTTAATAAAATGATACTAATCGTAATAATAATAATAGTAATAAATAACAATAATAATAAAATACAATATTCGACTATTGTAGAGTTTTGAGTGGCACACTGCACTCCTATGTAGTTGGCCCACCAATAATCGTGCTGCCATTAAAATACCATTTAAATAAAATAAATACTAATAAAATATTTCAAATTAAACGGGAAGGGGAGTTACACTCACAAAACGGTATACCGTCGGTATGCCGTAGTATACCGTCGGTATTTCAAAAATTTTCACAGAACGTTTTGTGGCTAACAAAACGGTATACCGTCGGCATGCCATAGTATACCGTCGGTACGCCGATATTTGTCATAGAACGTTTTGTGGCCAACAAAACGGTATATCGTCGGTATACCGTAGTATACTGTTGTTATGCCGTTCTTTTAGACATTGATTTTTGACTGAAAAAATAGAAGAGCTTTTCGTTTTGTCATCCAACCTTAAGTGTTTATAGAAAGACCTAGACCTTGTACAAACTCAATATCTTAAAGTGTTGAGAGCTGTCTCTATGAATCGTTGGTCTTTTCTTCAGTATTCAAGGCTTTGATGACTCTGCTTGAATGGACAGACTTTCTGTAGTAGAGCTTTTGAAAGAATATCAATCTGAAATACAGAGAAAAACTAGATGACGAAGATGTTGTTAATTTTATCAAAATAAACTGTGCCAACAATTTCTCCCATTTTGATAATTGACAAAGCAGAGAGATGGCGTCTTTAGGGAGTGACTCCCCCGTAGGTAGACAACTCCCCCTCAATACGTTTTGTCCTCCTTTGTCACTTAGTCAAAGATGGGAAATAAGAAAAAGAATATAGCAATAAATAGATAAAATAGTATGATAGATAAAAGTATGCATATATTAGAGGTGGAAAGTTGGTACATGCTTGACACTACATAAAATAAAGATAGAAACTCTCCTCCATGAGAGTGATCACAACAACATCAAAACATAAGACATAGCCCCCGTAGGACTGCACACAAAAGTAAAACAAACTACTGGTCCCCGAAGGACCTCAAAGGACACACACTAAAATGACAACCAATTATTCTACCACCATCAACAACAGGAGGCCGCAAGCTACTCATCCGCCGGATCATCGTCGTCCCCACCCTGAGCACGATGAAATACACCGAAAGGAACCACACCGTCCGGGTACATAAAGTCGTAGGCGTTGGGGTCAGAGAAGCGGGAGCCTTGGTACATGGGATCCTGAAGGTTGAGATCCAAATAGGCATTTCGGTCCTGGAGAGTGTGCTGAATGAAATAGGCCTGGTCATGGAAGCGACTCTGGATAAGTGTAGAAGCATGGAAAATACTAAAGAAAATGACTCATGCGGCCAAAGAATCCCATGCGGCTCAGAAAGTCCATACGGCTCGGAGAGTCATGCGGCATAAGGGGCTATGCGATCCAAGACATCCCATACAGCTCAGAAAGATACGTGGCAGGACAGCCCTCTGCTTTGCCCTCTCGCATTAGTTGTTTGACAGCTGACAACTCTGAAAAAGTGACAGCCCTGACACAGAAAGAAGTAATTATGACTCTGTCATAATGACGAATCTCTAGGGAAGAGAAAAGAGATCTCTGACACAAATCCCCCGAGAGCCATAAAAATGCCACGTGGGCGTTCGTATGCGGCTCACTTCTCATGCGGTTCAGAGTGAATCCGTCCTATGCGGCTCAGGCCGAGAAAGCCTCATGCGGCTCGAGCAAAGCACTTCTCATGCGGTTCAGAGTGAATCCGTCCTATGCGGCTCAGGCCGAGAAAGCCATATGCGGCTCGAGCAAAGCACTTCTCATGCGGTTCAGAGTGAATCCGTCCTATACGGCTCAGGCCGAGACAGCCTCATGCGGCTCGAGCAAAAACTTCTCATGCGGTTCAAGAGGATCATCTCCATGCGGCTCAAGTGGATGTATCCCTATGCGGCTCACATTGATTACCTCCCTGTGGTTCAAAGGCTCAAGGGAGGGCCACTACCCAGACAGCCCTGACACGTGGCCCTAACCCTATGCGGCCCAAAGTCTTATGCGGCTCACTCGTCATATGGTTCAGATCCCCCCAATGGCTCCTAGGACACGTGTCCTAAGCCGATCAATTCCTCAGATTTATTGCAATCAAAGATTGGGTTAAATCCCAATAATCTGGGACACGTGGCAGGAGAATAAATCTAATTTTTTCGCAGACATCAGAAGACCATTATGAAGAAGATTTATTCCAATCAGCATTAATTACTGATGGGATTTGGTGTAATCTACACTCAATGGCTCGGATTCGTTACAATCAAAAGCGAACGGCCTAGATTAACCAATCTACAGGCCGCCGCCATCTCCAAGAGACAATCATTGACAACCCTACTGATGATATCCCACTATTATAAATAGCAAGGTGCCATTCCCTTGTAGAGAGGACAAGATATCAGAGAAAAAAATACGCATATACAGAGAGACTCCCCAATAGTCAGAGAGAAAATACACACAGAGAGAGAGAAGCCAGAAGAGCAACAGAAGGAGAGCAAGAAGAGCATTTCTTCATCTACGCCAACCATCTTTTCACAAGGAGCCAATGTCGCATACCGATCGTCCAAGGAGTAAGGCAGGGCTGCCGTCGCCTTCCCGAGCCTCTATCGTCACCCCCAGAATCTAAAATAAATAATTGTACTTAGATTGCTGTACCTAGGTTTTCGTCCCTAGGCTTTCTTTGTACAAGCGAGTTTGTAACGTGAAGTAAAAGTCCGGTCCTCCGATAATTGTTCTGTTCTTTTATATTTCATGGCAAACACGATGGCGACTCTGCTGGGGACAAACTTCTCCACGGCTGAGGAGTTGGTGACGCATTCGGATGCAGCCAAACTTGGTTCTACTCAACAGAAGATGTTCTCCCGGTTCGACCAACAGGTGTTTGAAGAGATGCTCTCCGACAAGAGCGCTGGCCCGGTCCAGAAGCGAGCCCGCACAAAGAAGGCCCGCAAAGAGTGGAGACCCCAATCCTTCGTTCCTACTGAAGCTCTTGCGGAGATACCCTCTGTTGTTCAAGACGGTGAGCAAGACTCCCCTGCGGCCCTACTTCAGACCGTAGATAACTCTGCTGTCCCCACGTCCGGTAGAAGAAAACACTATGATGCTGGACTTACAGGGGCAAAGAGGAACTCAATGCGATCAGAGCCGCATAAGGATATTAGCCGCAGGGAGAAAATTCATGCGGCTACATCAGCCAGCCGTATGAAGAAAACTCATGCGGCCATAACTGTCAGCCGCATAACTTATACGGCTACAGCTGCCAATCAAATGGATGAAACCCATGCGGTCCGGAAAGTCAATCACTTGCATAAAACCCATGCGGCCACAATTACCAACCGCATGCGGCCAGCCTGCACGGTCGTGGCTCCTAGCCGCACAAAAACAATTCATCCGACGGCAGAAGACAACCGCAGGCAGACAGCCTGCACGGTACTCAACCCTTGTCGCATAGCGTCCATTCCACGCTTCTCTCGATCAGTCTTTGACCGTCTTTCATGCGGTCCTGACCCTGATGGTTCTCTGGATGATAAGCCAGACTCTGTGGTATTCAACTTGGACTCCTCCTATTACGCACCCGCAAGTGCTAAAAGGAGGAAGTCTAGGGCAGCGCGGGCTCATCAGGCCCAGACAGCTGCCCAACCTCTGACTATCGGGGTGTCCCATTGATTATCACACGGGCCTCGGGTGGGAAGTTGTATACAACCGCTCGAGTCCAGCCCCCGGCGGCAAACGGACAGAGTGGTTCCTCGGACCTGCGGAAGGCGATCCTCCACAAACAAAAGGAAAGAGGAGGAGTGTCGGCGTGCAAAGAGTCCTCTCTTGGACATTGCTGCACCCAAATCATCGTCAACTGCTGTTGCAACAACGCGGCAGTGACGGTAGATCGGCCATCCGTCTTCCAAAGACTACAGCATCCGAGCTCAGAAGATGAGGCACCTCCTGTTGTCTCCTGCAATTCCGCTCAGAAGGTCCCCGCCGAAGGGAGAGGGAAAAAGACAAGCATCTCCAGCCCCAAGATATCAACCACTACAGCTAAGAAACTGTCGTCTAAACGGTTGTCCTCCACCGGAGTATTCTAACACACCCGTTCAAAGACGAAATCTGCCACGATGGAAAATTCATCATCCACATCGCTGGGGGTTGTGAGAACTGGGGGTAGCACTCCTTCGAACATACACAACAATCCGATGTTTCAAGGAGCCGAGCCCGGAGAAACCACTCTCCTATCAGGTACAATAGACGCTGATGTCCCCGAGGATATCCATGGCTCTCAAGACGAAGCAAGCTCCGAGACTGGGGATACCGTTTCCTCCGAGTCCGAGCCCGAAAAGAACATTCCCACCTACCCTGATGACTTCTCGGGGCATGGGTATGACTCGGAGGGCACATCCTCCACCGTTCCTTCCATCACTCCTCATGTAAGGACAGTATTCATGACGGACGGCAACCAAGGTGGTTCCAGCGATCGCCAATGCATCGACACTTTGGAGGCTATACTGCAGGCCTTGGTCAAGTCTGTAGATGAAATCAAAGCCGCTCTTCCAACTCTGCAAGGAGGAACGCCTGGCCAAACAAGCACGGGTCCCACGGTCAATGCGGACTCGAACTCAGCGGCACCAAACCCGGGCAATAATCCTCCCGAAATAACAGCCCCTACCGCGACAGATGAGGCCCAAAAAGTAAGAAGAGAGGTTCAGGAGCTCCGAGCCATGTTTCATGCCCGAGAAAACGCTCAAGGCCTCAGAATACGGCAACCATATCCTGCTGAATGGAGGGATGTTCCGTTCCCACCAAGATATAAGCCGTTCAACATCAACCCATATGATGGCAAGACCTCAGCAAGTCGGTACATCACGTACTTCGAGGTCACCACCGACCATCTGCCCTACGATGATGCTATCCTCACACGATTATTCATTGGGGCATTGGAAGGAGTCGCCTTCGACTGGTATCGCAATCTGCCGGACAATTGCATCCACTCCTTCGCCGGCTTCAAGCGCATGTTCTTGGAGAGATTCTACGTGGTAGGGCAGGACGTCACCATGTCCACCCTCATGGACGTCATCCAAGGAGAGAAAGAGCTGACAAGAAACTATATTGAGCGGTTTTGCCAAACCGCCATGAAGCTGCCCTCCGAAAATCCAGATTCCTCTTTGATTGAAATTTGCCAAAAGAGACTGCTTCCAACGATCAGTCTTTGGATGGGCGAGAGTCAATTCAAGGACTGGAAGGCATTTATCATCAGTGCCACAAGTGCCGAAGAACGACTGAAGAAGGCTCGCCAACTGGGATTGCACATCTCAGAAGGAGAAAACAAGGGCAAGCGTCCCAACAACGATAATGGGGGTAGCCCCTCTAATAATTAGGACAGCAAGGGAAAGCAGGCTATGGTGGCCGATACTGCACAAAAACCTGAGCCAAAGCCAGCAGACAAACAATGGCCGTAAATCGATTACTCCTTCGAAGACAGTCACGTCAAGCCCATCTTGGACATGCTCATACAAGGGGACAGAATCCAGCTTCCTCCACCAAGACGGGAACCACGGCCAGCAGAGATGGAGAATCCGAAGTACTGCCATTATCATCGCTATGTTCATCATGCTATACACGATTGCTACCAGCTAAAACGGTACATCCAGAACCTCATCGATTCGAATGCTCTGGCCATCAATTTCGAAGAGGTAACCGTGGCGGCCAATATGGTGTCCGTACAATTCGGCAGCTTCCTTCCGACGGAGACTCAAGACGGGGTGATCCCCGTCCCTCTTGCGACAATGGAGATTACTAATCTTCCACCTCCTCGAGATCAGGCTGTCGGTCTAGTACCCCCCACCACATCACGAAGGGAGGTCATGTGGATCCATCCAGACTTGGTGTCAGAAGTGACTCGGCCCACACCATCTACCACCGACAAAAAGAAAAGTGGAAAAGTCAGGACCTGCCACACAATCTTGGCAGACAACGAGGAAGCTACAGCCATCATCACACGATCCGGAGCGCAATCCCAACCTGTGGTTGACAATCCAGCTGAAAACCATCAACCCACTACAACTGATGCTCCGGGACCGGCTCAGCCTTCGACGACCGACAAGCCTAGGCCGAGGGAGACTCGTTTCGACAAATCCCTCCGAAAAGAGGCAACCCAAGGGCTAGAGAGGCCCTACAACTTTGACATCTTAGCACAATTGGCTAACACACCGGCCAAGTTATCACTGTACGAACTCCTAAGGCTCTCCAAGGATGTTCGTATTGCATTAAGCGAAGCACTCCAAAATACCGATGTCTACCTGGCTCAATCCAACCTCACCGGGGAGGACTCATCCGTGGATCTCCAAGACAGTGCCTGCACGGGAGCAATGCCCAACATCGTCTTCACTCCATAGGACATGCTCATCAAAACTAACCTACACGATCGCCCGCTATACTACACCGGATACATCGGCGACGTGAAGGTGGATCGGATGCACATAGATCCTGGCTCTTCCATAAGCATCATCCCGAAGGGTCTGCTACATCATCCCCGTATCCCTCCACCATAGAGGAAACTGACCTCGGGTCAGATGTCGGAAGACTGCCTCTGTATCTATATAGCCCACAATCCAAATATCTCATGCAAAAACAGGGGTATGACCTGGAGACGACGCCGGGTTTGAACTACGGCACTGGGCGACGATTACCTTTGAAGCCGCCAGTCCCGGCGGGGAAACCATGGGATTACTATAACAAAACTCGATGCGGGCTAGGGTATGCAACGCCCACTACGACCCCTGAAAGTTCAGATGAAGAATACGACTGGCAGTCATATTCAACCGGGTCACCAACTTCTGACTTAGATACCAGCATCGGAGACGTGGTCAGACAAGTCTCGTCGGTCAACATGGCATTCGCCGACGCCTACGAGGAAGACGAAGACATCCCCGAGATCCTCGAGCTAGAGCCATGGGCCCAGCAATTGGATACACAATAGGAAAAGTGGTTCGAACTGAGAGAACCTCCTACTGAAGATGAGGTTATACAAGTTGACCTCGACAGCGAATCTTCTCCAAAATCGATTTTCGTCAGTAAAAGCTTAGCAGACGAAGAGCGAGAGTCACTGCTAGAACTTGTCAGAGAATACATTGAAGTGTTCGCCTGGAGCTATGAAGACATGCAGGGTTAAATCCCGATATTGCTCTTCACAAACTCAACATTCGGCCAGATGCGAAGCCAGTCAAGCAACAACAGCGACGCTTTCGCCCAGGCATCATTGACGCGATTGAAGCCAAAGTCAACAAACTGATAGCCAGCGGCTTCATCCGAGAGGAGCAACATCCCGACTGGGTTGCCAATATAGTACCCGTCCTTAAGAAGAATGGAAAGATCCGAATCTGCATCGACTTCCGCAATTTGAATGAGGCATGTCCGAAAGACGAATTCCCCCTCCCTATCACAGACATCATGATCGACAACACATGCGAATTCGAACGTATGTCATTCATGGATGGATTTTTGGGGTACAACCAAATCAAAATGTCTCCTGAGGATGAAAAGCATACATCATTCCGAACACCAATTGGCACGTACTGCTACACAATCATGCCTTTCGGTTTGAAGAATGTCGACGCCACATATCAACGAGCCATGAGTATCATTTTCAGAGACCACCTGTGCAAGACAGTGGAGTGCTATATTGACGATATAGCCGTCAAGAGTCGCTGCAAAGGAGACCAACTGCAAGATCTAAGGACGGTATTCGACTTGATACGAGCCCACAATCTAAAAATAAACCCTACGAAATCTTTCTTGGGCGTATCCAGCGGAAAATTCTTGGGATTCATCATCACCGCTCAGGGCATTCATGTAGACCCCGAGAAAACAAAGGCAATCATGGAGATGGGTCCCCCGAAAAATCTCCGCGAACTCAGAGGCCTCCAAGGGAGGCTAGCTTACATCAGGAGGTTCATTTCTAACCTCTCCGGGCGATGCCGACCGTTCACGCACCTCATGAAAAAAGGAGTCTCATTTGTATGGGACGAGGAATGCCAGCGTGCTTTCGACAGCATCAAAGAATATTTGTCAAATCCTTCGGTCTTGGTGGCCCCGGTTCCTGGAAAACCATTCCTGCTCTATGTACGAGCAATGGAACACTCCCTCGGGGCTCTGCTGGCCCAGAACAACGACGCAGGCCATGAATATGCCATATATTACCTCAGCCGAATGATGATTGAGCCAGAGCACCGATACACCGCTGTGGAGAAGGAATGCCCGCCCTGGTATTCGCCATTCAAAAAATGCGGCATTATGTCACCGGACAAACGATACATGTAATCTCGCGAGTCAACCCTCTCAGGGTCCTCATGACTAAACCAGGGGCACTCAGCTCTCGCCTCGCTACATGGGCAATATTGATGTCCCCTTATCATATGATCTTCGTCCCCCAAAAGGCAGTCAAAGGTCAAGTCCTGGCGGACTTCTTAGCAGCCCACCCAGGCTCGGAGTCCTCCAGAATATATGAAAAGATCTCAGATGAGGTCGCCAACTCACATGCAACCTCTCACAATAACATATGGTGAATGTTCTTTGACGGTGCTTCGAGGACCGGACCTAAAGACAATATAGTCGTCGGGGTCGGGGTAGTGCTAGTCTCCCCTTCCGGATTGGTGATCAACCGTGCTTATTCCCTCACAGAGCCCTGCTCTAACAATGTGGCCGAGTACAACGCTCTGGTCATTGGCCTCCGACTTGCAAGAGAGCTGGGGGTAGAATACCTTGAAGCATACGACGATTCCCAACTAATCGTCAATCAGATCCGGGGCTCATATGAAGTCCGCCACGAAGACATGATCCCTTATCACCAAATAGCGATTGACATCATCTCATCATTCGAAGGGTTCTTCATCGAACATGTCCCTAGACTCCGAAATATCGAAGCTGATGCCCTAGCTGGTCTTGCTGCTTCCCTAGCAGTTCTGAACTATGATCGCCAATCCATGGATGTGATAGGCCATGAACTGGTCTGTCCCAAGAACAATGTGCAATTCATGGCGAGTTATTCTGCACAGACGATCGATGATGCCCCAGATTGGAGACAACCATTCATCGACTTCGTCGCCTATGACATCCTGCCCGAGAACCCAAAGGAAGCCACCTCCATCAGACGACGTTCTCTCAGATTCTTCTATGATACAGAGACAAAAATGCTATATCGCCGCTCCTACGACAGATTACTGCTTCGGTGTCTGTCAAATGAAGAAGCCGTACGAGAAGCTCATGACGGTGTCTGCGGGGCCCACCAGCCTGGCCCAAAACTGCAAGACCGCCTTCGCGGAATGGGCTACTATTGGCCCACAATGGTGGCAGATGCGATAGATTATGCTAGAAAATATAAAGCCTGCCAAATCCACGCAGACTTCATTCACCAACCATCCGAGTTTCTACATCCGACAGTGGCGTCCTGGCCATTCGAAGTATGGGGAATGGATATCATTGGTCCAATCACCCCACCTTCTTTCCGAGGATATCGCTTCATACTTGCGATCACTGATTACTTCTCCAAATGGGCGGAAGCTGTCCCACTCGCAGAAGTTAAGACTTCAAACGTGATCAGCTTTCTTAAGCATCACGTCATCTACCGTTTTGGACTGTCCCGAAGGATCATCCATGATAATGGTCCGCAGTTCGCAAGTCACGCATTCTATCAGTTTTGCGATAAGCACCGTATTCAGAATGTCGCTTCAACACCATACAACCCGGCAGCAAACGGGTTGGCAGAGGCATTCAACAAAATAATCATCAAACTCCTCAAGAAGTTTGTCTCCTCCAATAAATGCGACTGGAACGAGAAGCTCGGCGAATGCTTATGGGCTTATCGTACCACAGTTCAAACAGCCACCGGGAATACACCATTCTCTCTGGTGTACGGGAGTGAGGCAGTTCTCCCATTAGAGACTCAAATACCCTCACTCCGCGTCGCCCTTACTTATCAATTGACGACGGATGACAACTACCAACGTCGGTTACAGGAATTGGAGGCACTAGATAAAAAGTGCCTCTTGGCTCAGCAACAAATTGAGCTATTCCAAGCACGCATCTCTGGAGCCTTCAACAAGAAGGTCAAAATCAGAACGTTCCAGGTGGGCGATCCCGTCCTGGTAGTCCGGAGGGCGACGGTCATGACTCACAAGACTGCCGACAAATTCCAGCCAAAGTGGGAAGGCCCATTTATCATTGAGACAGTATTCTCCAACGGTGCTTACCGCCTCGCAAAACAAAACGGAGACTTGCTCATGTTGCCCGTCAACGGCAAGTTCCTGAAGAAATATTATGTCTAAATGACATACTCTCTAGATTATCGAGTCATGTACCCGCTGGTACCGCTGAACTCACATCCACAACATTTCAGATTATCGAGTCATGTACCCGCTGGTACCGCTGTAACGCCCCAGTCCTAAAAACGTAGGACTAGGAACGTAGACATGCCAGCTATATTCATACGAAGTAACTCCAATATATGGAAGCCTCGTATAAATACATAAGCTGTAAAATGCAGTAGAACCATAACTAATCTCATCCACAAAGAATAAATGAATAAAAGATCATAGAATGAGAATAAATTTGTCTTGATACAATATGTTGGGCGGAGACAAATCTACTACCAACAAAATAAAGAAAAGTACATAGAAAATGAAATGACTTTGGCGAGCGAAGCGAAGACGATCCAAATATATCATCCTCGAGAAATAGCAACGAACACGGCTAGAGCTAAAGCACCTGCGAAATACAATAGCACACACCTGGCAAGACAACCAGGTCCTCAGAGGGACGTAACAAGATACATAATAGCATGCCATATAAACTGAATAAATATTGCTCAATAAATAAGTAAATCGAATTTATAACATGGTTCAATACGCACCTACTGAACGAGCGTACCATCCCCCCAACCAAACAAGGACAGGAGATGGTAAACTAATTCACGGCGACGTATCTTTCCATGCTAAGAATCCGATATGGTATCCGGACCCCAACAAGGTTCAATACCTTCTCATCGAAGTAGTAAGTCACACCTACAACCAAACAAGGACAAGATGTGACGAACTAATCTGCGACAAGTTATTGTTCTAAGCCACGGTCAGATACAAGTACCCAAACCAAAAGTACTCGTACCTAACGGATAGGGTAGCCTACCGTTCTATGTGAAATGTAGTTAAGAACAATCCTTCCTACGCATGGGCCCTGGCTAAATAGGATTGGCGTAGTCCCCCTTGGGTACAAGAGGCCCCATCAGGAAAAGCATGAATAATCATGGGTCATCAACCCCGTATCTCCAGCGGAGAGTCCGGGTCACAAGGGAAGTGCATCGAAGCCCATACGCTAAGGAATTGTCCTCCCCGCCCAATGCCTACTGTGTTGTATCCACAACACAACCACTATAACCGCTAAGTCAAACTAGCATGCAACCTCTATTAGCGGTTATTCCTATTGCACGGCTTGTACGTACTGGTGGCCAGCTAATCACGCACTTTCGTGTTCTACATGGGACACACAACTTCGTGTTTACAACGTGTCACGGCCAATGAATGCAACACACAAGGTGGTCCCTTAAATCTAGGTTTAATTTGTAAGAAAAATAATACACAGCAGGAAATATAAATGAACAATAAGTTCTAACAGTTATGCCATGTATCACAGTTTTGCATAAGGAAAATAAATAATGCATGAATATAAGCTAAAAATAAGTAAACAGCAAATGGCAAGGTGTCTTGCCTGATAGGGCGTCTGGTGTGCTGCGATGATCAATGTGGCACGAACTGCGACTTTGATGCAACAACTGTACAAGAGGACCTCTGTTGGTGACACGGACAGTTCCATTGGGTCCAGAAGGGTCAATTTAGTCAGGGTGGACATAAGGTATGCTTGAATTGGACGAAGGATAGAAATAATAGGACTGGATATGGACTGGAGGAAATCGAATAAATAATATATACAAATTTAAAAAAAACTATATATAATAATCGAAAACTAATTTGAGTCTAAGTAATTATTGAATATACTTAAAGTCAAAAAAAATCATTTTTTTGGTAAAACTCCAAGTTGTAAAAATATATATATATGTTTTGATTAATAATAATCTAGTAGAAATTGTTTTAGGGTTTAAACAAAACTTGAAAGGAAAGAAATATATATAACTAAACTCAAAACAATATTTTGGTTCCACAAACTTTTAAGGAATTATACATATATATATATATGTAATGGGTAATAACAAATAAAAGTGTTAATTAAAATCTCAATAATACTTGTAGTAATAGTAAAACAATAATATTTAATATACCTTGTATTAATGCAGTACTGTACACTAAAATAAGTTAATAATATTATAATAATAATAATTATATATAAAAGCGCTCAAAGGAAACCGAGCCTAATGAAACAACAATACCAACATCAAAAAATATAATTAATTTAATTAAACCAGCACTGTACACTAAAATAATTAAAATAATAATAATAATAATAATGATATGAATACATATAATAAACATTAAAATCAATCAGCAACAAAAGTCATTAAATTAATAATAAAATAAATAACAAAAAAAATACTAACAAAACAAACAAACAAACAAAAAAAAACAAAAAAAAACAAAAGAACAAAAAATACTGCAGCTCTGCTGCTGCTCTTCTTTTAAAAAGAAAAGTAAAAAAAAGAAAGGAAAGAGAGAGAGAGAAACGAGAGTGAGAGAGAGGGAAAGGGGGAGTGGGGATCGGAGCGGGCTGGAGACGGAGGGGGTGAGATGCCGACGGTGAGGATCGGGAGGTGGAAGAGGAGTGAGCTGGGGAAGAGGAGTCGGCCCGGCGGTGGTTTCGGAGGGGACGGCGATAGGCGACGGAGTACGGTCGGGGACTGCTCCGGCGGTGGAGCTGCGGTCGTGGGTGGCGCGCGCTTGGCGCTGCGGAAAAGAAAAGGAGGAGCGGGGGTTCAGCGAAGGGAACAGCGGTGCGGCGCTCCGGCGCTGACGCCGGTGGACGGCGCCGAGCGGTGGTGCACTCCACGGAGGCGGTCGATTGTGGTTTCGCCGGACGGAGGAGAGTTGTGGTTTGGGCGGCGCGGTGCTGTCCAGCCGCAGGTGGCGGAGAGGAGGCTGTCGGGAGAAAAGGCGGCGGTGGTACCCAGCCATGCACGACGGATGCATGTGGTCCGGCCGGCGGCAGAGGGGGTAGCGCACGGGAAGGGTGGTTCGAGGCTGCGGCCAAGGTGGTCGCCGTCGAGGTGAGTCTATGGTTTTGGTTTTCTTAATTCTTGGTTTTGGTTTGGGGTGGGATGCCGACGGTGGTGGTGGTGTTACTAATGGTGGTGGCGGCCTGCCGCGGCAGTGGCCGCGGTGGTGGTGATGATGACGACGCAGATGGTGGTGGCGATGGCTGGTGACGGCGTGGGTAGGCTGCAGTAGTAGGGGGCGTAGGCGATGGTGATGTTGGTGGTTGTCGGAGTTAGCTGCAGCCATGGGGTCGGGGCGATCCGGGGAAGGTGGTGGTTTGGGCCAGAGGCTGTGGTGGTGCGGGGATGAGGCTGTGGTGGCTAATGGTGGCCGGCCAGAGTCGGTTAGGTTAGGATTTGGTGTCGGGGTATCTACACGGAGGAGAAGAATTTGTAAATGTAAAAATATGGAATAAGAATTGGATATGGGAACACGGACACGATGCACACACCATGGTTTGTGGAATTTGTGGATGAAAAATAAAAAGTTGGAGGAGTACCTGCCTATTTATAGGATGTGGGAATTCCCAATTAGATAAGAACTAGGAATAGTTTAAACCCAATTAGATAATTTTTTACTAAATTTAAAATCAATTAAATCAAATCCAAATACAAATCTAATTAAATCTAGTTTAATTTCCTTAGTTTAAAATCAAATCAATTTTAAACATAGATATTAGTTTACTATTTAAATGCATCCATGGAATCAAATCAAAACTTAAATTGTCCCAAATATTTCAAAAATAATTTTTCCAAAAATGCTAATAATAATAATTTCAAAAATTACACTATTTATTTATTTAAAAATAAGGCAATGAATAATTATGATATATGTATTCTCAAATAATATTTACATAAATATATTTTTCCTAGTATACAATAAAATATTAATTATAATTAATAACTGCTAAAACAACAATGCTTTTTATAGCAAGAATAGAAATTACATATAATATTTTGAAAGTGTATAATAAAATAAAAATGTTTTTCTAAATACGTACGCTCGCGCATATTCGCATTCGACGAGCAATTACGAAAATTAAAATTTCGTACGCGACGTACGATACGACTACGCGACGTACAATAAAAAAATTTAAATCAGTAAAAAAAATATAGTAGAAATTTACGGGTTTTACAACCGCTGAACTCACATCCACAATATTTCAGATTATCGAGTCATGTACCCGCTGGTACCCCTGAACTTACGTCCACAACATTTCAGATTATCGAGTCATGTACCCGCTGGTACCGCTGAACTCACGTCCACAACATTTCAGATTATCGAGTCATGTACCCGCTGGTACCGCTGAACTCACATCCACAACATTTCAGATTATCGAGTCATGTACCCGCTGGTGCAGCTGAACTCACACTTTCTCAATATTCTAAATTACCTAGTTATGTGCCCGTTGGTGCCTCTGAACTCACATTCCGGTCACTCTTTCAGATAGTAAGTCACGTATGATTATACCTCTAAACTTTCTTCCTGGGAGAGATCCTCCCTCATGATCCAATACCCGTACTCCCAGTGCACAAAAAAGGATAATCAATCCACAAATTTCCAAAACGGCCATGTCCTTATTACCTCTGAGTCGTTCCACTTCCGCCAAAAATAAATCACCCCTCACATAGAACTTCCATGTCCTCCTACCTCTGAGTCGTTCTATGTACCCCCTCTTCATTGAGCCCACTCCTGCCATGTTCTCATTACCTCTGAGTGGGAAGGCTCCGTCGAAGAAACCTTCATGCTCGCCATGTCCACATTACCTCTGAGCAAGTATGTAGGTCCCCTTTCAACCTATTATCTGTACCCACAACCGGAGTACGACGAGGATAATAGGTCTACAAATGTCCTCTGTTGACCACAAATGTCCTCTGTTGACCATAAATGTCCTCTGTTGACCACAAATGTCCTCTGTTGACCACAAATATCCTCTGTTAACCACAAATGTCCTTCCTACTTGCCATGTCCTCGTTACCTCTGAGCAAGTATGTCGGTTCTCCTTCATCCTATTATCCGTAACCAGGATACGCCAAGGATAATAGGCCCACAAATATCCTCACCTAAATTTCTCAGCACAAACCTACCACCTTATCATGCCCCAGGAGCCCAGCTGCTCTACGGCATTCCTCTTCTCAATACCAAGAGCACCCATGACCACTTTGCTATGGCTGCTTCAGGTACCCTGACCAAAACTTGTTATCTCTACCTAAAACCAAGGTACACCATGGGTAACAGGTCCACAAATATATCCCCTATGCGGGAGAAAACATCACCACAATATCACAAGCGCAGCAGGCAATACAAATAAAGGGTAGAATTGAAAGTACTCTTTATTTGAAGAAAGAAAAAGCATTACATATTTCGGGATCATGTCCCCTCCAGAAAGAAAGAAAATAGAAACAAAACAAGAAGAAAAGACCAACTACATTTCAACATTGCACAACTCCAAGAGACGGTTTTTCACCAAGGCAGTCCCCCGATCAAGCCTCTGCTTAGCCCGACACTCGGCCTCTTGGGATAATTGCTCTGCGTCATTCAAATGAATATACGCCTGCCAGTCGCTCTCCCTCTTCTTTAGGGCAAGCTCTAGATTAGCAGAAGCCCTACTGTACTTGTCAGCCTCCTGAATAGCAATCCCTTTTTCGATACGAGCAGTCTCAAGCTCTGACTCCAGGAAGGCCAGTTTTCTCTGGAGCTCGAGGATCTGTTCCCGGGCATCAGTTACCCCGCGGGAAGCATCCGCCTCCCGAGTTATGCAATCTTCAGTTCGACGGCTCCATTGGTCATGCAACCGAGTCAGATCCCGGCGGTCCTTCAATATAGCCGGTTTAAGCGATTCCCGGGCAGCCATCACCTTCTCCACCGCAGTAATGAGAAAGTTGCGCTCTTGATTTATGACCGCAGGTAAATCAGTCTGTTGCAACAAGCGAAACTGGGCCACGAGACGATCAGCTTCTAATAGCTTCGGCTCCAAAAGCGCAGCCAATTCCTCTCCTCCAGGGAGTGTCTTAAGGATATTAATCTGGCCACCGGTACATCGACGCGCCAGAGTAAAGGGAGTCCCCCTTTCCACTGCTGCCTCGACCCCTCTCTTCAAGTGACGGTGGAAACTGGCAATTACATCCTGTAACGCGTCATCCAAGACCTCTGTAGAGGACGGTGTCAGAGAAAGAGTGGCAGACGATACCGGGGGAGCAGCTTCAGAAGTTACTGCACCCGCCACCAAGGAAGCAAATTTCGTACGGAAAGATGCTTGGATGGCGGCTAACTCCTCTTCCGCCGCCCGAAGAGCCTGGATGCTCGGCAGGGAGGAAAGGTTGACCCCCGAAACTACATTCACAGAGAAGGACACAGGAGGGATCGTCTCTTGTCCCAGTTGTACTGCTACCTAGGACCCCGAGCTCGATCCAGACGAAGGTCCCTCGACACAGAGAGGTTCTGTCAGGCCCTCTCCGGTAGGATGCGATCCAGCAACATCAATCACTGGCAATGAAGGGTTGGGATCTGAACATCCAAAGCAACTATTAGTCGACATAATCTGAAAGAAAAGATGACAAGAACACATAGGCCTACTCACGAGCTATGGTTCGATTTGTATTACCAGGGGAAGAGCGTGGGGACGACGGCTCGTTCACAGCCGACGTAGTTTCCCCACCCACAAAGTCATCATGTTGGGGTTCAGATGTCTCAGGGACGGGCGCGGTAGAGCCCCCGTCCCCCTGGGTTGAGGTCCCAGCAAGGTGTAAATCCTCGGCCGCAACCGGAAGCACCCCAGCAGCAATGATAGCGGTGCACACATCACTGACTAAGTAAGACAGGACCGGATCAGCCTCGATAATCAGGTCCTGAGGAGCGAGCTCATCCGATGCCTATAAAGAACAAAAGAAACAAGTAATTAGGCCAGAACATTGAAGAAGAAGAAAGGAAACAGCTGAAGCCCAAATCTCCTCAGGAACAACGTCTTCATCATCAATAAACAGTCTGCGACGTCTTACCGCAGCGTGCTTCGTGGAATAAGTTCGGTCATCAGAGGAAGTCACGCGCCTACTTCGCTTACGTGAAGGACCAGGTACCGCAGATGGTTGATCCTCCACCACTTCGTCAGACAAAGTAGACGATTGATCCACGACCCTTTCAGCCGGCACGACATGGGGTTGGTTCCCAACCTCTTCGCTCGAAGAATGAGATAAGTCATCAGTATCTTGTTCGTCGTCTTCCTCATCCGTCCTAGTGGACTCTGAGTCCGGCATAGGAACCCTGTTCGCCCCCCTCTTCCTCTTCTTGGGCCCTTCTGGCTTCTCAGCCAAACCGGTGCCAGCAATGAAGCTAGTATTCATATCAAAACCAACAGGAGGCTTGCTCGCTGCAACATGATAAAGGGCCGCTATATACAAGATGTCATCCTCCACCTTGGCATCAGGGAGTGAGAAGCTCGCTCGGGTATGGGTCGTATTATAATAATGCCAAGCCCGGACGCCATCAAGCATACTGCCCTCAAAGCTCAAGCAAGCGCTAGGGCGATCCAGGAACAACTGACTATACCCGAATTGACGGGAAAATCTACTGGGCAGATAAGGCTCCAGGTATACTCTATTCCGGTAACGATATACCAGGTGCGCGGGACGGATGTTGCGTAACCAAAGGAGCATCTTCTCAGATAAAAGTTAGGGAGAATCAACGCCGTCAACGTGTACCCTCCTCACTTCTCCGGGAGTGAATTCAGGGAGAGATACGAAGAATTCGGGCCCATCAATTCTTGCCAATGTCCTCCGGCAGGCCGGCACGGTATCATGTTCTCAAGGCTGATGACGATACCGGAAAAGGAAGGCGTCATCATCGGTGACGTTTTCATCAGGTCGCGGCCTCATCAGCGACTGATAGTGCATCAATAACCACCCCATAAGATAGTGGTATGGTAGTTCTATCCATTTAAAGTCCATTGATACATCATGCGCAATGACTTCGGATGAAAAGGTACGAAGGCCGTGGTGTATGCTACACACCATGGCTGGGAGGAGCGCCAGTCTTACCTTGAAGACCAACTTTACTGCAGGAAGAATGAAATGGCGGCTGATCCTTTCTATAGAACCCATGCCGCCCGAGACTACACAATTGCGTAGCCACACCATCAAGAACCCAGCTAAGATCGCTTTATCAGACATCTCCCGGGTACCATAGTGAAAGTAACTGAGGGAGTCAGTGCTACTCCCAAACCGATCACGGGTATACCTCGACTTCTTGACCTTCAACATCATGTCCTTCACCTCCTCCGGGGTTCGAGGAGTTCGAGACGAAACTTGACTGGAAGGACGCAACTTGAAAAGATACAAAATCCAGGCTTTGGTGTGAGGGGCGTTCCCTTCTGAGCTATTTACTTTCTTGATAGCCATCTGGTGGCAGGCGCTATGATGACACAACAGTTCTTGGTACACGGCGACAAAACCAGGAAATTGTCGATCCAGGTCTTTGAATTCTTCGTTCGTCGGTGTATATGCTTCAAAAGCTTTACCTCCCCACGACAATCTAGACACAACGTTCATTTCATGAAGTGCAAGCCCCAGTTCTCCTCTGGGGGCAAAGAAAGTCCCTGTGTGCCGATTATACAGCTCCAATAGAGCCATAAACAAGGGCTTGTTAATGGGCAATCCGTAGCAGGTACCCCTGATGGCGTAGTAGAGATCAATTTCCTGAAGGAATTCCCCATACTTCCTCAAAATCTACGAGGTAAGATTAGTCCATGTGGGAATGGGGTTGATCCAATTCAGCAGCGACAACCTGCCTACGGGATAGGACCCCTTGCGAGCGAGCTGATTCAAAAAAGTATCAGCTAGAGTGAAGGTAAAGTTAGGGCCAGTCGTGTTTACAAAAGTGCCCGGGAGCAGCCCCATCACAGTCTGACTCACGGATTCCTTGCCCGCACATACTAAACTCGTGCGCCCGTTGTAGTGGATCTTGCTCACAAACATTCCCTGTTGGGTAGGAGTCAGGGAGCCCACCATTGTCCTACCCAACGGTACCATGTTAAACCATGAAAGAGGATAATGCCGCTCCATCTCGGGGATATGAATCTCTACCCCGTCTACAGAAAAATCCCAGTGCTCTGAGACATCCAGCAATCGGGAGTTCTTTATGGAAAAGGCGTCCCCAAAGAGAAAGGTCGGTTTCAGATATTCTCCATCCAACTTCCCTGAATTCATCATTGATAAAAGAAAGCGGAAAGGTTGTTTATTAATAGCCTCCACCCTCTCTCTAGGCTCATTAGTGGGAAGCTGATCCACTATACGACGGATCAAATCATCAAGCCGCGTGCCCACGGCGTGCTGAGTTGAACCCACAAGGAGCTCTCCTGCTGGGTTGGTTGGGAGGTTCACTGAAGAAAGGACAAAAAAGAAACAGGATTAAAAGATGGTTACAACAAAAAATTGCTGAATAAAGAAGCTCTCACGAGCCTATACGGTTCAGGTTAATAATGCCTTATGCGGCTCCAGTCCAGTTGGGTCTCAAGAGATACAATTTCGAGGAAGCCTATACGGTTCGAGTCAATACAGTCTCATGCGGCCCAAATCAGATGGGAGTTCCATATGACTCTAGCTAGATAGCTTATGCGGATTGGATGAATATACACAGTTCTAACAGAAGAACTCATGCGGCGCAAAACGCTATGCGGTTCAGCCTGCTATAAACATATGCGGCTCCGTTCAGAGGAGACTTTACGCGTTTAAATCCTTCTTCTGCGGTTCAAACATGGGGCATTTTCTATGCGGTTCGGGCATGAAAAGTCATGCGGCCCATACAGCATATGCGGCTCCGCCATCAACTTGGTAGGAGGCTTGTGTATAAAAATGCAGCAGAGCCATGGGTACTCAAGATTCAAATACAACTCTTACCATTGAAGACAGGACGAACGTCAGAGCGCACTTCGGGCGCTTCAGGCTCGACGGCTGACGAAGACGTCACCCTCTTGCCCTTCGCGGCGGCAGAAATGACTTTAGAAGACTTAGGAGCCATTGCTTCGACGAGCAGACAAAGAAGATCAGAAAGAGAAGACAGGAAAAAGAGTGAACGAAAGAGAAGGTAAAGAAGTCCCTCCGGCTAAAGCCACACATATTTATAAGCAAAGACGAAGCGTTTCGATCCCCGTGCATACACGCGAACCGACTATTCGATTATCAAAATAAGCCACCGAAAATGAAGGCCAAACTCCTCGGATCCCGTACCAAAAAGCGGCCTTTAAAAATCAACAACGTTTAAGTGCCAACGATTGCCATACGTGGCAGATAATGACGTGATGAGAAGCTATGCGGCTGAACAGTCCCCTGCGGCTGAACCACCTACGCGGCTGAACAACCTATACGGCCAAGATCTCCATACGGTCAGGATTTCATATGCGGCTAGAAGAACACAGCCATGCTTCTTATTCAAAGTATTTTAATTTTGCAAATTGAAAACTTTGAAAGGGGTCGTATAGAAGCATGGAAAATACTAAAGAAAATGACTCATGCGGCCAAAGAATCCCATGCGGCTCAAAAAGTCCATGCGGCTCGGAGAGTCATACGGCATAAGGGGCTATACGATCCAAGACATCCCATACAGCTCAGAAAGATACGTGGCAGGACAGCCCTCTCCTTTGCCCTCTCGTATTAATTGTTTGACGGCTGACAACTCTGAAAAAGTGACAGCCCTGACACAGAAAGAAGTAATTATGACTCTGTCATAATGACGAATCTCTAGGAAAGAGAAAAAAGATCTCTGACACAAATCCCCCGAGAGCCATAAAAATGCCACGTGGGCGTTCGTATGCGGCTCACTTCTCATACGGTTCAGAGTGAATCCGTCCTATGCGGCTCAGGCCGAGAAAGCCTCATGCGGCTCGAGCAAAGCACTTCTCATGCGGTTCAGAGTGAATCCGTCCTATGCAGCTCAGGCCGAGAAATCCTTATGCAGCTCGAGCAAAGCACTTCTCATGCGGTTCAGAGTGAATCCGTCCTATGCGGCTCAGGCCGAGACAGCCTCATGAGGCTCGAGCAAAAACTTCTCATGCGGTTCAAGAGGATCATCTCCATGCGGCTCAGGTGGATGTATCCCTATGCGGCTCACATTGATTACCTCCCTGTGGTTCAAAGGCTCAAGGGAGGGCCACTACCCAGACAGCCCTGACACGTGGCCCTAACCCTATGCGGCCTAAAGTCTTATGCGGCTCACTCGTTATATGGTTCAGATCCCCCCAATGGCTCCTAGGACACGTGTCCTAAGCCGATCAATTCCTCAGATTTATTACAATCAAAGATTGGGTCAAATCCTAATAATCTGGGACATGTGGCAGGAGAATAAATCTAATTTTTTCGCAGACAACAGAAGACCATTATGAAGAAGATTTATTCCAATCAGCATTAATTGTTGATGGGATTTGGTGTAATCTACACTCAATGGCTCGGATTCGTTACAATCAAAAACGAACGGCCTAGATTGACCAATCCACAGGCCGCCACCATCTCCATGAGACAATCATTGACAACCCTAGTGATGACATCCCACTATTATAAATAGCAAGGTGCCATTCCCTTGTAGAGAGGACAAGATATCAGAGAAAAAAATACGCATATACAGAGAGACTCCCCAATAGTCAGAGAAAAAATACACAGAGAGAGAGAGAAGCCAGAAGAGCAACAGGAGGAGAGCAAGAAGAGCATTTCTTCATCTACGCCAACCATCTTTTCACAAGGAGCCAAGGCCGCATACCGATCGTCCAAGGAGTAAGGCAGGGCTGCCGTCGCCTTCCCGAGCCTCTATCGTCATCCCCCAGAATCTAAAATAAACAATTGTACTTAGATTGCTGTACCTAGGTTTTCGTCCCTAGACTTTCTTTGTACAAGCGAGTTTGTAACGTGAAGTAAAAGTCCGGTCCTCCGATAATTGTTCTGTTCTTTTATATTTCATGGCAAACAATAAGGTCCCCAAGGAAAGGATCAACGCCGTCCGGATACATGAAGCCGTAGGCATTGGGGTCAGAGAAGCAGGAGCCTTGGTACATGGGATCCCGAAGGTTGAGATCCAGATAGGCATTCCAGTCCTGGAGAGTGAGCTGAATGAAATAGGCCTGGTCATGGAAGCGGCTCTGGATAAGGTCCCCAAGGCCGCGAGTGTTGGCCTTCATCTGCTCCTCCGCCTGAACCATGCGCATGCCAAAATGCTGCTGGGTCAGCGGCATGAAACGCCCGGATGTAGGAGGAGTAGAAGAGGGCGCAGCAGGAGTAGCGGTCGGCGGTTCTTGGGAGGAGGAAGCACGAGACGCGGATGCACCAAGGATGAAACGGGAGATAGCAAGATAGGATGGCACGCCGTCCGACTGGCAAAGGGAGAGAGCCACGTTCTTCGCCTCCAGGATTAGGGTGATGAAAATGCCATAATAGAGAGATTTCTTTCCCGCGGGCAGGAAGCCGAAGAATGCATTGGAAAGATTCTTGGAAAAGGACCAAGTCTTTTTAGAGTAGAGATAGTACATGCATACGAGTGCGTCATTGGTGATTGCATCCTAGTTGCCGTCCTTGGGGTAGATGGTGTGGCAGACGATCCGATGAAGCTCGAAGTATAACGGCTCCAACTTCGAAGAAAGGGCCAGAATGGCCGGAGGATTGGGTCCCTTATAAATGATGGCGCAGAACTCGTCAAAAGAGACTTCGGCAGAAGGATAGAGAGCAACCAACGTCGACGGAGCGTCGCCTTTGTCAGGGACTTCAAGAATGCCAGCAATATCCCGAGCCGTCAGGCAGAAGTGCCAATCGTTCACCTTAGTCTCAATGACGTTGTTCTGGATGTCGAAAATGAGATTGTAGTAGAACAGGCGCACCGCCGCTGGGTAGACGGGCACCTGACGCCAAAGAAGAGAGGAGAGACCGGTCGACTCGAAGAGGGAGAGATGGCCGAAAAAAATATTCCAGTTGATGGCGCGGCCCTTGTAGACGTTGTGGTTGACAAAATGCTGGAACCAAGCTTTGGCAGCCATGGCGGAGGTAAAGATTTTTGGATCATAGCCATGGAGGAGAGGCACGAGGGAGAACTGATTGGCAGTGGTAGAGGAGGAGCGAGGACGTTTGTGGGTTGCCATGGGAGGATGGAGAGTTTTGAAAGAGAATAGATGAAGAGTGAAGAGGAGGAAGAAGAAGAAGGTGGAGTTTATAAAGGAATATTGGGAAGATGGGAGGGTTTTGAAAGTTGAGGAGGAGGGATGAAGGAGTAAATGGGAGGAGTTTTAAAAAAGTAATGATGAAAGTAGTTAATGAGAGAAGTGGAAAGGGTGGGATGGGATGGGAGGAAGAGGAGTAGATTAGATGGGTAGTTAATGAGAGATAGAGGGTGACTGGATGGGTAGTTAATAAGAAAAGAGAAAAAAGGAGGAGTGGAAGAGATGGTAGGGCCCGATGCAGATTTGACAGCAGCTTGTTGACACAAAGTCACAGTCAACCAAATATTGATAGAATTGACTAAATAATACTTGTGATAATTCAATACGACACATGAAGACTACATCCAGCACAAGTCAGACGACAGCTTAGCTTTTGCAATACAAGTCATTTTTGAGTCTATATTTTATAATTTTATTGAGTCTATTCTTATGTAAGCTGAGTTGTGCTGAGCATCTAAGACTTAACTTATACCCTACCCAAAATCCAAAATCTCCACACACATCCAAATAAGCCCATTAGACCAATAACCCATTCTGTGCTCTGGAGACAGAGTTCGGGCCGAACTCTGCCTCCACATAGAGTTCGGGCCGAACTCTGTCCCCTAAAAATCAGTACCCTAATTTTTAGGGTTGGCTGGTTGCAAGTTGTCCAACGACCAAATTTTTGAAAAATTCAACCAGAATTCTGGCCGAATTCTGCCTACCTGATATCCTATAAATAGGCCATGAATTCTCTCATTTTCATTTATTCCAATCTTCTCTTCTCTTCTCTCTAAAGCTCAATACAAGACATACCCTTCTTTATCTACTAGCCACAAGCACCCTAAGCCTCAAGTGCTCAGTATTTTTCAGTTAGAAGTTTGTGCAAGAGTTTAAAAAGTCGTTTGGAAAATTCCAAGTATCGCCACTGCGATCTTTGTAAGAAGTTGACGTGCTCTTCTGAAGAAAAGGCACGAGATGTAACTACTAGTTCACAAATAGTGGATTTAATCCTAAGCTAGAGTTCTCAGGCCTGGACTAGTCCTCCACGAGGAAAACCAGGTAAAAAATTGGCTGTATTTGCGTATGCTTTCTTGCTCCTTATTTATTTCCGCATTTACTCTGATTATTTTTACTTGTGAAAGAGTTTAATTTTTTAATTGGCTATTATCGCTATAAACTCTTTTCACCCCGCTCTAGAGTTGCCATCTGTTCTTCAATTGGTATCAGAGCTCTGTTCTCTCAACAAGGACTAAAATCCTAGAGCTGATCCATGGCAACCACACAATCCTTGATTTTTAATCACGGTGAAGGACAGTCCACTCATAGGCCTCCCCTATTTGATGGAACTAACTACACCTATTGGAAAACAAGGATGAGCTTTTCTCTCAAGTCGCTAGACTTTGACCTGTGGACCATCGTCACCGATGGTTACAAAAAGCCCGCCAGGATAGTTGTCAATGGTGATCTCGTTGAGAAACAACATGACAAATATTCTGACGAGGAGAAGAAACAGGCAAGTCTCGACGCGAGAGCTATTAATGCTTTATTCTGTGCTATAGACAAGAATGAGTTCAACAGGGTCTCAACATGCACCACCGCTCATGAAGTATGGAGACTTCTAGAAGTGACGCATGAAGGAACCACCCAAGTCAAGGAATCAAAGATAAGCCGTCTCACTCAAAAATATGAGGCTTTCAAGATGAAGCCAAATGAGACGATCACGCAAATGTTCACAAGATTCCTCGACATCATCAATCCCCTATCTTTGCTCGACAAACAATATTCAAATCACGATAAGATTCGCAATCTACTTAGGGGGCTACCAAAGATTTGGAATCCTAAGGTGACAGCCATCATAGAAGGAAATGATTTCACAACCATGTCCATGGAGACCTTGATGGAAAAGCTGATGACTCATGAGCTTGACCTCAAGGACTTCGAAGAGCCTGCTCCTAAGGCTAAGGAGATCGCCCTCAAAGCTCACCGACGAAGGACTGACTCCGAAGAGACGGATGACGACAACTCAGAAGGTGATGATCAAGCTCTCCTCGTCCGTAACTTCAAGAAATTCCTTCGCTTCAACCGAAGAAAGAAGGAACCACAAGAAGACGACGAAGAAGAGCCAACCTGCTACGGTTGCAAGAAGACGGGACATGTCCGAAAAGACTGTCTATTCTTAAAGAAGAACAACCGCTATGAGAAACCATACAAGAAGGCTTCCTCAAAGAAATATGCCAACACAAGCATTTGGCATAAAAGCGAAGCTAGTGACTCCGAGGAAGAAAATGACTCTCCTCAAGATGCTGCAAACGTGTGCCTAATGGCAACGTCCGACAAGGTATCAAATGAAGCTCTTGATGATTTCACTTTTGATGAACTTGGCGATGCTTTCACCGATTTACTTGATGATCACAAAAAGGTCATTGGTAAATATAAACATGCCAAGGAAAAGATCAAAAGTCATGAAGTCGAAATTCAAAGACTTTCTTTACTGCTTGATAACATTAGGGACACTTCACCCACGGATGTCACAAATGAGGTATCTAAGCTTAAAATAAGCTTACATGATGCCGAAGCACGCATTGAACAACAAACACAAGAAATCACAGCACTCAACATGAAGCTTGCAGAAGAAAAGAGTAGGCACAAGATTTCTATGACTAAGATATACGGTTTGAATGCTAAGGTTACTGAACTGCAGGCTGTCTCTAAGAAATTAGAGACTAAAGTGGGAAAACAGGTTGCTCAACCTCAAACCCAATCACATGAGACACACACAGAGCATGACACTACTCATACTAGTCAACCACGTCATCCACCTGCTGCTCATAATCATGCTTACATATACACACACTTTCATAAAGCACACAAACCACATGCACGTAGAAATAATTCTCATATGTCACAGAATCATCATGCTACTCATAGATACAACCATCACTATGTTGCACAAAATCACCATCACTCTACATATAGACATCATCACCATGCTATTCCATATAGACATTATCACCATGCTACTCCATATAGACATTATCACCATACTGCTCCACATTACTCTACATATAGACATCATCACCATGCTAACTCTACATATCATCATGCTACTCCACATCACTCTACTCATAGATATCATATGCATGCTCCTAATATAAATAGGAATGCTATATGTACTTATTGTCGTTTACATGGACACATTTCACCATAATATAGAATTAGAAGATTAGTAGATAGAAAGATATATGCATGGTTTTTGAAAACTAACTTTTCAGGACCCTCAAGAACTTGGGTACCAAAGGTCACATCTACTCTTGATGTAGGTGGACCTTCCGTCCTCAACTAAGAGTAAGTGAATTCTCGATAGTGGATGCTCGCGGCATATGACGGGAGACGCAAATCTTTTCACATCACTATCGATGAAGAGAGAAGGATATGTATCCTTCGGTAACAACCTAAAAGGGTATATTATAGGTAATGGTATTATTGGTCATCCTCCCATTTTCGTAATAAAGGATGTTTGCCTAGTGACCGAGTTAAAGCATAACCTGCTCAGCATTAGTCATCTTGCTGACCATGGATATGACATTAACTTTGGACAAAATAAATGCTTTATTTATGATAGGTCAACGGGAGACATTGCTTTTGAAGGGGTAAGAGAGGATAATATTTATATTTTCTATCTGTCTAGAGACACTAACAATGCAGGTAGATGCCTATATGCTCATAAGGATGAAAGATTATAGTGGCACCAGCGTCTTGGTCATACCAACATGGATACTATATCCAGGCTATCGACTGAGAAGCTAGTTAGAGTCCTGCCCGACATCACATTCAAAAAGAACACGGTAAGTGCTGAATGTGAATTGAATAAGGCAACTAAGTCCACATTTCATTCCATAAACTCTGTAAGTACTACTAGACCTTTGCAACTTCTTCATATGGATTTATTTGGCCCTAGTAGAATAGCCAGTCTTGGTGGAAAACTCTACGCTTTTGTCATTGTTGATGATTTTTTCTAGATTTACTTGGGTTTTCTTCCTTACAAATAAAAGCGATGCTGTTTCGGTTTTTAAGATTTTTGTTAAGAAAGTTCAAAACAAAAAAGGCTACATGATTACTCGAATCCGAAGTGATCATGGAGGCAAATTCGAAAATACATATTTTGAAAAGTTTTGTGATTCTAATAGTTTTTATCATGAGTTTTCTTGTCCAAGAACTCCTCAACAAAATGGTGTTGTGGAGCGGAAGAATAGAACTCTTGGCGATATGGCTAGAGTCATGTTGAACAAGTTTTCACTTCCGAAATACTTTTGGGCTGAAGCTGTCAATACAGCATGCCACATTTTAAATAGGGTGCTTATTCGTCCTATTACGAAGAAAACACCCAATGAGCTTTGGTTTGGAAGAACCCCAAATGTTTCTTATTTTAGAGTTTTTGGTTCTAGATGTTTTATCCTTAACACCAAACACAACTTTGGCAAATTTGATGCCAAAGCTGACGATGGGGTTTTCCTTGGCTATGCTGCCAAGAGCAAGGGATATAGAATATTTAACAAACGCTCATTAATTGTGGAAGAGTCTACAAATGTGACTTTTGATGAACATAACAGTGCAACATCTACTCTAGATGATGATGTTGAGCCATCAACTTCTACTCCAATGAATACCACAACCGAAACCAATTCTCTGGAGGGCTTGCCAAAGAAATTCTCTTTCAAGCCGTCACATCCAGAAAATTTGGTAATATATGAGGTTTCACGTGGAGTAACTACTAGATCATCATTAAGAGACTCTATTGCTAGCACTGCCTTTATTTCACAAATTGAGCCGAAAAACATTTTAGAAGCTTTTAATGATGAATTTTGGATTTCTGCTATGCAAGAGAAACTCAACCAATTCGAGAGGAGCCAAGTATGGAAACTCGTTCCTAGACCGGCCAATCACTCGATCATTGGTACAATGGGTTTTTAGAAACAAAGTAAATGAAGATGGTTCAATCACACGCAACAAAGCTCGTCTAGTAGCCCAAGGATACAACCAAGAAGAAGGTATCGACTACGATGAGACGTATTCTCCTGTTGCTAGATTAGAATCCATTCGGATGCTTTGTGCATTTACAAATTTTCAAAATTTCAAATTATTTCAAATGGATGTTAAAACTGCTTTCTTGAATGGATTTATTAAGGAGGAAGTTTATGTGAAACAACCTCCTGGCTTTGAAAATCACAAATTTCTGGACCATATTTTCAAGCTGAAGAAAGAGCTATATGGCCTCAAACAAGCCCCTAGAGCTTGGTATGAACGGCTAAGCAATTTCTTGCTTGAGAAAGGTTTTTCTAAAGGGAAAATTGACACTACACTTTTTATAAAATCTTTTAAAGACACTATTCTCTTAGTCCAAATATACGTAGATGATATTATATTTTATTCTACTGATGAAAGCCTCTGTCAAGATTTTGCCAAGTGTATGCAGACCGTGTTTGAGATGAGCATGATGGGGGAGCTCAACTACTTTCTTGGACTGCAAGTCAAACAAATGTCAAATGGAACTTTCATCTGTCAGTCGAAGTATACAAAGGACATGCTGAAGAATTTCGACCTTGACAACGTCAAACCAATCAGCACTCCATTGGCTACTACAACTAAACTAGAACCAGATGAAAACAGCAAACCCATGGACCAACGTAAGTATCGAGATAAGATAGGCAGTCTACTCTATTTAACTGCTAATCACCCTGATATTATGTTTAGTGTTTGCCTGTATGCTAGATATCAAGCAAATACTAAGGAATCACACATGACTGCTGTTAAGCGTATCTTTTGATACCTTAAGGGTACGGTTACAGTGGGCCTATGGTATCCCAAGTCAATATCATTTGACCTCATTGGTTACTCTGATGCTGATTTTGCCGTATGCAAGGTCGACCGTAAAAGTACGAGCGGTACGTGTCATTTATTAGGAAAGACTTTAGTCTCTTGGTTTAGCATGAAGCAGAATTTTGTCGCACTATCAACAACATCGCAGCTGGGCGTTGTTGTCACAAATTCTGTGGATGAAGCAAACCCTTGAAGACTATAATTTATCTTTTATGCACATTCTAATCTTTTGTGACAACACTAGTGCTATAAATCTCACTAAGAACCCCATTTGTCACTCACGCACGAAGCACATTGAAATACGTTACCACTTTTTGCGTGATCATCAGCAAAATGACACTATTAACTTAGAATTTATTGACACTGATCATCAGCTAGCAGATTTCTTCACAAAATTATTATCCGAAGAGCGCTTCAATTTTCTTTGTCGTGAACTTGGAATTTTGGATGAAGCTGTTATTAATTAAAATAAACCTGCATAAATATCGAGTATGTCTTGATTCTTTCATAATGAAATTGCTATGGGTACACGCCGAAAGGGTCCTTCTGACAACAAGACGTAAAAGCCTAAGCGACATGGTGCACTAGTCCTCAGGACTACCGCTAGTTGGGATCCGGCCCCTGCAGCTAACCTATGGCAGCTTAAAAATATTGAATTATGACATAATTCCTTGTTTATTACATGGTTCAATTTTAATTTATCACATGCGAAAATGCAAATTTTCTAAAATTTACTTTGATATAGAGTTAACTTTTTGTCATTCTTCACTTGAGTCTTTCTTGTATATGTCCTCACTTTCCTTTTCCTTTGGTCTCCCACACTTAACCATTTTTTTCTTCTTCTCAGCCTGATTCCTGTTCTGTCAACAGAATCCGGAATTCGGGCCGAACTCTGCCCTAACCAGAGTTCGGGCCGAATTCGGCCTGGCTGTTCCAGAATCGGGAACAGTCTCAGCCGCTGATCATAAATAGATACAATGGCCCATATTTGTTCCAACCAATTGAAACCCTTCACATATATTCGGGCTCCCCTCCCTCTTCTCCTCCATTGCTACCTTTTCCACTTCTCCAAACACTTTTTCTCAAAACCCTAACCCTAGTTCTTCCTTTCTAGAGCTCATCTCTTCCCCAAACTCAAAGAGAAGGCCTCTTTCATCATTCTCCTTCATTGTTCATCATCACTTTGAGGTATATCTCAACACTTTTCTTATTTCAAATTCCTCTATTATCTTTATTGTTTCATGGCTTCACGTTTGTTCAATCGCGGGAAGAGACTTCGAACCGAGGGAGCGTCCTCTTCGAATGCTCCTCCTCGCGTCGAACCGCCCGTTGTACCACCCGTTGAACAACAACCACCTATCCACCCGTTGTTTAATCCACCTCGTCCACTTGACCCAAACACATTTGACGACCGAATATTTGTATCACTCGACGCATCAAATGATTGGTTTAGTAATTTTCGGACACGTCCGGTGTTTGCGGGTCACCCTATCAATTTTACTATTTTCTCTCAATATGATGCACTTTTTCATGATCTTTGCCTTGACGAACTTGTCACCACCAACTCGGTCATTTATCGTAGTGCTATTCAAATATTTTACTGCAACCTAACTCATGATGATACACATATTTATTTACGGGTTGTGGGCATTGACATCTCGCTTGATGATTTCGATTTGGCCGAATACCTTGAACTCCAAGAGCCAAACTCATGGGAAAAGCTTGTTGAAGCTCGATCGTTTCAATTTTCCGATGGGTCTTCACTTGAAAGCTTCAAGGACGACTTGTGTACCCCGAACACACGTCCTCGTAAGCTTTTGGCCAAGTATCTCAATCCCTATTTTTAGGAACTTCATCGGATTATCTTTAACACCATTCTACCCAAAGCGGGATCTACCGATGAAGTTACCTACTTCGAAATCTCGGCCTTATATTACCTCCACTTTCATGTACCATTTAATCTTCTACGTACCATGATGGACTGGATGATTAATTCTAGGAAGAAACCAAGATCCTTGGTTTATGCTTTATATCTTCCTATGGTATTTCGTACTTTTTGCATACCTCTTGATGAGTGTCAGTTCTTACCAGCCCCTGCCTTTCTTTCAAAGGCACGGAGGATTCAGGAAGCCGTTGGCTCACCAGTCATGTCTGAGCATTCTGATGATGAGCCAGATGCCCCTCCTCTTGGACAGGATCCTCCTCCTCCTCCTGTCACTCTCGAGTCTCTTCAGACCATGCTCCGCGATCGTTTCACCTTAGAGGATGAACGCTGGACTCAGCTGGATTACCGGACTACCCTGCAGATGAGTGCCATCAACAACTCGCTGTACGATATTCGGTACTCCATGCCTCGCCATCCTTCCATGTCTATTCCTATGGAGCGGGACCCTGGTCGTGAGGGATATCGTATCGATGACCCTTGGGTTATTCTCTACTTGGATCCGGATGTGGCCTTAGTGGACCCTCGTCGTTCCTTCACTGATCCATCAGACGACGCTGGGCCTTCACGAGCTTAATGATGGATATGGACTGCTACTTGCTGCTGCTACTGAGGATCATAGCTTATGTTTCTTTCTGCACTTTGGATTTTAGTTGCTTTTCCGTACTTTGATTTATTAGACTTATTATTATGTGTGACTCTTGAGACATTTAGTAGTTTTATCAGTTTCTATGCAGTTTCTTCTATTATCTTTTGGTGTGCTTGCCAGTTCTTATTTGATTATGGTTAATTGCTAAATGCCAAAAGGGGAAGATATTTTGGTATATTCTATATTCTTTTTGTCTCTGTATATGTGCTTTTGGGAAAATGTTCTTATCAGGCCAACAAGATTCAAAGCAATGTTTACGGGGGAGCTATTTTTAAGCTCGGTACTGATTATGGGGGAGCTATGTTTTTTGTCCTGAAATGTGTCCAGGTATGAATATTGAATATACAATTATTATTTTGTCAATTATCAATATGGGGGAGATTGTTGACATAAAGTAACAGTCAACCAAATATTGATAGAATTGACTAAATAATACTTGTGATAATTCAATACGACACATGAAGACTACATCCAGCACAAGTCAGACGACAGCTCAGCTTTTGCAATACAAGTCATTTTTGAGTCTGTATTTTATAATTTTATTGAGTCTAGACTTATGTAAGCTGAGTTGTGCTGAGCATCTGAGACTTAACTTATACCCTACCTAAAATCCAAAAGCTCCACACACATCCAAATAAGCCCATTGGACCAATAACCCATTCTGTGCTCTGGAGTCAGAGTTCGGGCCAAACTCTGCCTCTACACAGAGTTCGGGCCGAACTCTGTCCCCTAAAAATTAGCACCCTAATTTTAGGGTTGGCTGGTTGCAAGTTGTCCAACGGCCAAATTTTTGAAAAATCCAACCAGAATTCTGGCCGAATTCTGCCTACCTGATATCCTATAAATAGGCCATAAATTCTCTCATTTTTATTTATTCCAATCTTCTCTTCTCTTCTCTCTAAAGCTCAATACAAGCCATACCCTTCTTCATCTACTAGCCACAAGCTCCCTAAGCCTCAAGTACTCAGCATTTTTCAGTTAGGAGTTTGTGCAAGAGTTCCTGAAGTCGCTTGGAAAATTCCAAGCATCGCCACTGAGATCTTTGTAAGAAGTTGACGTGCTCTTCTGAAGAAAAGGCACGGGGTGTAACTACTATTTCACAAATAGTGGATTTAATCCTGAGCTAGAGTTCTCAGGCCTGGACTAGTCCTCCACGAGGGAAACCAGGTTAAAAATCGGCTGTGTTTGCGTATGCTTTCTTGCTCCTTATTTATTTTCGCATTTACTCTGATTATTTTTACTTGTGAAAGAGTTTAATTTTTTAATTGGCTATTATCGCTATAAACTCTATTCACCCCCTTCTAGAGTTGCCATCTGTTCTTCACAGCTGTCCGCCTCAAATGGCATACCGTCGATATGCCGACATATGCCGACGGTATACCAATTTTTGGCACAGAATATAATTCTGAACGAAAATCGACATACCATAGGTATACCGTCGAATACCGTCGGTGTGCCGTTGGAGATGAGCTAAGTGTCGAAATGAATGATGCCCAATTCGTGGCAAAGAAAAACGAAACGATCCTCCGGGAGTGGTTTGGTGAAAATATCGGCTAACTGATAAGTAGTGTCAATAAAATCAAGGCGGATATCCCCCTTTTGTTGATGGTCACGAAGAAAATGGTGTCTAATCTCAATGTGCTTCGTGCGGGAGTGACAAATCGAGTTTTTGTGAGATTTATCGAGCTAGTGTTATCACATTTATTACAGGTGCAAGTATTAGAAATGCCATAGTCTACAAGTGTTTGTGACATGTAAAGAATTTATGTACAACAACAACCGGCCGCTATATACTCGGCCTCAGTGGTTGAAAGAGCAACAAAGTTTTGTTTCTTAGTAAACCACGATACCAAGGATTTTCCAAGGAATTGACATGTGCCGCTAGTGCTTTTTTGGTCAATTTTGCATCCGGCAAAATCTGCATCCGAGAAGCCGTAAAGCTCAAAGGATAAAGATTTCGGATACCAAAGGCCCATATTAATGGTGCCTTGGAGATATCGAAAAATACGCTTTACAGCACATAACTGCGATTTCTTTGGATTTGCTTGTTATTGTGCACAAAGACATACACTAAACTTGATATCAGGTCGGCTAGCAGTTAGATAAAGTAAACTACCGATCATACCTCGATACTTACGAATGTCGACCGAAGTGGCATCTTCATCATTGTCAAGCTTTGTCGTTGTTGCCATAGGAGTCCTCATTGATTTGGATGAGTCAAGTTCGAAACGCCTGAGGAGATCCTTTGTATATTTTGCTTGATTGATGAAGGTTCCTTTGGGTCCTTGTTTGATTTGCAAGCCCAAAAAGAATGATAGTTTGCCCATCATGCTCATTTCAAATTCATTCTGCATTACTTTAGCAAATTCTACACAAAGTGCATTGTTAGTAGAACCAAAAATAATGTCATCGACGTAAATTTGAACCAATAAAAGAGTGCCATTAAGGGATTTGATAAAAAGTGTCGTGTCGACTTTGCCCTTAGAAAAATTGTGTGAAATAAGAAAGGAACTAAGGCACTCATACCAAGCACGAAGAGCTTGTTTGAGGCCATAAAGGGCTTTGTGTAGTTTGAAAACGTGATAAGGAAATTGAAAATCTTCAAGGTCAGGAGGTTGTTTAACATAAACTTCCTCTTTAATAATACCATTTAGAAAAGAACTTTTAACATCCATTTGAAAGAGTTTGAAATCATTAAAGCAAGCAAAAGCACATAGCATACGAATAGATTCAAGACGAGCAACCGGAGCATAGGTTTCATCGTAGTCAATGCCTTCCTCTTGGTTATAGCCTTGAGCAACCAATCGGACTTTGTTATGAGTCACTAACCCATCTTCATTAAGTTTATTTCGAAACACCCATTTAGTTCTAATAACGGGATGGTTGTTAGGTTTAGGGACAAGTTCCCAAACCTTGTTTCGCTCAAATTGATTTAGCTCTTCTTGCATCGCTATCATCCAAAATTCATCATAAAAAGCATCATTAATATTTTTAGGCTCTATTTGAGAAATAAAAGCCACGTTTGAACAAAGATCACGAGTGGAGGATCTAGTAATTACACGGGAAGAAGGATCCCCAATGATAAGCTCCTTAGGATGATTAGGGACAAATCTCCATTCCTTTAGGAGATCCTCTTGAGGAGGCTCGAGTGGTGGAGAATCTTTTGTTGGAGGGGTCCCAATTTCATTATTAGATGAAGAAGGACGAGGATCTCCAATAGAAGAGTTCTCCAAACCAAACGAGATGTCATCAACATCATCGGATGAGGAGGATGTAGAAGAGTTAAGTTCATCAAAAGCGACATTAATTGACTCTTCGACAACAAGACTTCTTTTATTAAAGACACAAAAACATTTGCTATGTATTGAGTAGCCAAGGAAAATACCTTCATAAGATTTTTTTTCAAACTTGCCTAGGTTGTCCTTGGTATTCAAAATAAATTATTTGAATCCAAAAACTTTAAAATACTCAATAGAGGGAATTTTGTCAAACCAAAGCTCATAAGGAGTCTTTTTAGAAATAGGTCTAATCAAGACCCTATTTATAACATGACATGACGTGTTAACGGCTTCCGTCCAAAAGTATTGGGGAGCTTATATTGGTTTAACATAACCCGGGCCATATCGCTAAGGGTTCTATTCTTTCTCTCCACAACACCATTTTGTTGAGGAGTTCGAGGGCAAGCAAAATCATGACCAAAACCATTCTTTTCACAAAATATTTTAAAATCGACATTGTCAAATTCTCCTCCATAATTACTTCTAATCATGTTAATAGAAAAGCCTTTTTTATTTTGAACACATTTACAAAATGCAACAAATTCACGAAAAGTATCACTTTTACAAGCAAAAAAATTAACCCAAGTAAATCTCGAAAAATCATCAACAAGACCAAAAAGCATAAAGCTTGCCTCCAAGACTAGCTACTCTACTAGGACCAAATAGATCCATATGAATAAGTTGAAGTGGTCTAGTGGTACTCACAAAGTTGACGGATTTGAAGGATGACTTGGTCAACTTACTTTTCTCGTATTCTTCACACACCATATCCTTTTTGAAAGGGATACTTGGAAGTCCTCGTACAAGCTTCTCGGTTGCAGGACGAGAAATGGTATCCATGTTGGCGTGTCCAAGCCTCATGTGCCAAAGCCAACTTTCATCGTTCTTTGCAACTAGGCACCTGTCATTGTTTGTACCTTCGACAAGATATAGAACATAGATATTATTTTCTCTAATGCCTTCATATACTGTAGATCCACTAGAGGTATCGGTAATGAAGTATTTGAGTTTAACAAACTTAATGTCATAACCATAATCGGTAAGATGACTAATACTAAGAAGATTGTGTTTGAGATTTGTAACAAGACAAACATTCTTAATACAAGGATAAGGAGGGTAACCGATATTACCATTTCCCATAATGTGACCTTTTAGATTGTTACCAAAAGAAATGTGTCCTTCCTTCTTCATCGATAGCATTGTAAAAAGTAAAGCATCACCGGTCATGTGCCGTGAACAACCGCTATCGAGGATCCACTTGCTTCTAGCATGAGAAGGATTCTTCACCTACAACATAAGTTGAAGATGAACATTTTGGTACCCATGATTGTTTGGGTCCTTGATTATTAGTCTTAGGAACCCATTTATAAACTTTCATATCAACTTGTTTCCTTGTCAGACAGTAATTAGAAGTATGTCCAAGCAAGCCACAATAGTTGTACATTATAGAAAATTTAGAAGAAAACGTGTAAGAGTTATGCACATGTCAAGCTTTAGTGCGAGAAGTTCTATAATGAGTGTTATGGTGATGATAATAGAAGGCATGATGCGAGGTGTTCTTATTAACAAACGGTCCTTTCCTTGTGTTAGGATAGGACTTGTGTGTCGTGTTCTTGTTCATGTAAGAAATATGACCAATATTGTGATGTGTGGGGGTGTCTTGGAGCATGTGTGTGAGTAGTGTTCTTATTACCTAGTTTTTTACTTTGCACAAGAAGATCATTATACTTAGTAGAGGTATCATATTCTCTTCTATTTGCAGCTTGAACTTTATGCATGGCAAAATCATAAGCCCTTCTGAGGGATTGAATCTCATCATCCTTTTTCTTAATGATAGCTTGAGATTCTTTTAACTTGAGTCACAAAGACTCTATCTCATCCATGTCGGAAGCAGGAGATTTCCCTTTTACATCAATAATGATGTTAGAGAGTCTTTCTACTTCAAGTTGAAGTGCATCAACCTCTTTTAGAGACTTCTTGTACTTATTTCTAATACCTTTGTGTTCTTTATGTAGTTCAAGAATAGCATTTTTCAAGTCATCATAAGCAAGAGTATTTAAAGAGAGATCATCGAGTACCTCATCGGTTGCCATGAGACAAACGTTTGTATTGTGTTTGCAATCTTTGTCGTTGTCTGAATTGCTAGCATCGCTCTCACACCAAATGCTTGTGTTGGCAAATTTTTTGGAGGACGAGCTTCCTTTGCTAGGCTTCTCGTACTTACTTGAGTCTTTTCTTGTCATAGGACAAACTCTCTTGATGTGACCGGTTCTTTTGCATTGATAGCAAGCCGGATCTTCATCGTTGTCCCGTCTAAAGCGGTTGGCTTTGTTGAATTTGAGAAACTTTCGAAAGTGCTTAGTTGTGAGAGCTATTTCTTCATCATCATCCGACTCGTTGTCGTCGGAGCTATCCTTTGAGTAGGATTTTATAACTTTGAGAGCCAGAGACTTTTCTTTCTCTTTGGCCTTCTCATTTTCCTTCTCTTGTATGGGAGATTCTTCTTGATCTTTCATGTCAAGTTCATAAGTCATAAGCTTCTCCATGAGGGTCTCAAGGTTTATGACTGTCAGGTCATTCCCTTCAATGATGGCGGTAGCTTTAGGACTCCATCCTTTGGTCAATCCTCTGAGAATTTTCTTGATCTTTATATGAGCAGGATATTCCTTACCAAGAGAAGAAAGAGGACTAATGATATCACCAAAACGAGTAAACATGCAAGTAATAGACTCATCTTGTTTCATCTTAAAAGACTCATATTCTTGTGTGTTTACTAATCTTTGATTATTTTACTTGTGATGTACCCTCGTGTGTGACTTCAAGCAACTTCCAAATCTCATTAGAAGTCTTGCAAGTAGAGATTCTATTGAATTCACTGCTATCGAGAGCACAATAAAGAGCGTTCATAGCCTTGACATCTCGACTAGTAAGCTTCTAGACATTCTCAGTGAGTTTGTCCCTAAGGGTGTCAGGTACAACATCCTCAATAACTTCGGAAGGAGTAGGGAGACCATTTATCACACAATCCATAAATCGAAATCTAGGGACTTCAGATAAATGCTCATCCTAATCTTCCAATTATAGTTGGTTCCATCAAATAGAGGAGGCCTATTTGTGTAGGGTCCCTCATTATAGAATGTGTTGATACTATGGTTAGTGGCCATGGATCACTCAAAGGGTGTAAATCCAAATCAAGAGAACAAAGCTCCGATACTAATTATAGAACCCTAGAAGGGGGTGAATAGGGAAATAAAATAATTTAAACATAAGAAGCTATAATCATCAATTAAAAAGAGAGAGAGTAAGAAAATCAAACACGCGATGTATCGTGGTATTCTCCCTAGAGGTAATCCAGTCCCGGAACTCTCTCCGGCTTAAATCCACTATTTAGTAAAATAGTACACACTAGTTTGGATCCGAAGAACTCGCCAACTTCAACACGAGTTTGGATCCAAAAAACTCGCCAACTTCTTACACACGAGTTTTCTTACGAAGGCTCGCCAACTTCAAAAGGAAAGGAAGAGAACTGTTGATCTTCTAACACTTGAAGATCGAAAAGTACAACTCTTGAATACTCTAGCACTTTTGGAATGGATGACAATTAAAAGCTTGGGTAGAGTAGTAATGGTGGAGCTCTTGGTTGTTGGAAAATTTATGGCTTGAGTGGATGAGCCTTCAAGAGAGATAAGGCATCCATTTATAAAGAAACCAGGAGTAGGTAGAATTTAATACTCCTAGATATAGCCCAGACGGCATACCGTCGGTATGGACCAGCATGTCGTCGGTATGTCGTTCTAAACAGTAACGATAATAATTATATCCATTGGGAACATTTAATGCTGCTATCGTCCATTCAAAAATCAAATTAGATGAACCGGTACCGTCGGTATGCCGTCGGTATACCAATATTCGTCACAGAACATTTTGTGGCTAACAAAACGGTATACCATCGGTATGCTGTAGTATACCATCGGTATGTCGATGTTTCGTCACAGAACGTTTTATGGCTCACAAAATGGTATACCGTCGGTATGCCGTAATATACCGTCAGTATTCCGATATTTTTTACAGAACGTTTTGTGGCTAACAAAACGGTATACCGTCGGTATGCCGTAGTATACCGTCGGTACGTCGATATTTGTCACAGAACATTTTGTGGCCAACAAAATAGTATGCCGTAGTATACCGTCGGTATGCCGTTCTTTTAGACATTGATTTTTGACTGAAAAAATTGAAGAGCTTTTCGTTTTGTCATCCAACCTTAAGTGTTTACATAAAGACTTAGACCTTGTACAGACTCGAAATCTTGAAGTGTTGAGAGCCGTCTTTAGGAATCGTTGGTTTTTTCTTCAGTCTTCATGGCTTTGATGACTCGGCTTGAATGTAAAGACTTTATGTAGTAGAGCTTTTGAAAGAATATCAATCTGAAATATAGAGAAAAACTAGACTACGAAGATGCTGTTAATGTTATCAAAATAAAATATGCCAACATTAGCGTCTCGACTAGCAAGCTTCTTGACATTCTTAGTGAGTTTATCCCTAAGGGTGTCAGACACAACATCCTCAATAACTCCGGAAGGAGTAGGGAGACCATTTATCACGCAATCCCATAAATTGAAATCTATGGACTTCAGATAAATGCTCATCCTAATCTTCCAATAGTTATAGTTGGTTCTATCAAATAGAGGAGGTCTATTTGTGGAGTGTCCGTCATTGTGGAATGTGTTGACACACTAGCACTACCAAAATTTGTCGATTTAGCGACGGCAAGATCCGTCGCCCGTCCGACGGTAATTCTGGTTAGCGACCGATCAATGACGGATTTTAGCCAAAAAAAATACGTCGACAATCAGCTCGTCGCTAATAAATGTCTGTCGCTACGTAGTCGTCAAACGACGGAATAGCGACGGCATGTCGACTTCACAATTCGAAGCATTAGCGACTACTTTCCGACGGACTTTCGTCCATTTCAAGTATTAAATACTGAACTGTGTAGACAATAGCGACGTAATGGTCCGTCGGTAAACCGTCGTAATAGCGTATCAGAGTGTACCGTTCTGTCGCTAGTCCGTCGAAGGCCGTCGATAACAAAGGGCGGATTAGCGACGGCAGACTGACGGATTATCCGTCGACAAGGTTCTGGAAATGTTTGGCATTTCCAGAACCATGGCGACGGATTAGCCGTCGCTACTCCGTCGCTACGCTGTCGAGAGAGCGACTGATTAGCGGCTGATTATCCGTCGCCATGGTTATGGAAATGTTCCATATTTCTAGAACCTTGTCGACGAAATGTCCGTCGCTACGCCGTCGAGTGAGCGACTGATTAGTGGCTGATTATCTGTCCCCTCGGAATGTCCGTCGCTACTTACTGACTGATTATCCGTCGCTACGTAGTCGAAGAATTATCTCGCCAATTCTCAACACAATTCCCGCCAAATAATCGACTGAATAGCGACGGCTGACTATCCGTCGCTATATCCCCGATGCCCTAGCAACGGATGTGCGACCTTTCCTACTCCTAAAAATAAAATAAAAAATATAATGGCTTGTCGTCGGTAAATCGTTGGCCAATAGTCACAAAGTCGTCGCTAACGCCGACGGAAAATTTCCGTCGCTAATTTTCGGTCGCTAATTTACTGTATTTTGGTAGTGTAGGGTTAGTGGCCATGGATCACTCTTAGGGTGTAAATCCAAATCAAGAGAACAAAGCTCTGATACCAATTGACCTAGAGAGGGGTGACTAGGGTAACAAAAATTTACTTAACACAAGTAAGCTATTTTACTGAAGTAAATACGAGAGCGAGAAAGAGAATCAAACACTCGATGTATCCTGGTCTCCTCGCTAGAGGCAATCCAGTCCCGAAACTCTCTCTGACTTAAATCCACTATTGAGTAAATAGTTACACACGAGTTTGGATCCGAAGAACTCGCCAACTTCAACACGAGTTTGTATCTGAAGAACTCGCCAACTTCTTATACACGAGTTTTCTTACAAAGGCTCGTCAACTTCAAAAGGAAAGAAAAAGAACTGTTGATCTTCTACAACACTTGAAGATCGAAAAGTACAACTCTTGAATACTCTAGCACTTTTAGATTGGATGACAATAAAAAGCTTGGGTAGAGTAGTAATGGTGGAGCTCTTGGTTGTTGAGAAATTTATGGCTTAAGTGGATAGCCTTCAATAGAAGGAAGGAATCCATTTATATAGAAAACCAAGAGAGGATAGCATTTAATGCTCCTGAAAATAATACGGATGGCATGCCGTCGGTATGGAACGACATACCGTCGGCATACCGTTCGGAACAGTAACGGTAATAAATCTATCCATTGGGAGCATTTAATGCTAGTATCTTGTCCATTCAAAAATCAAATCTGATGATCAAATCTGATGAAGCCGGTATAATGTAGGTATACAACGGTATGCCGTCGGTATACCGATGTTCGTCACAGAATATTTTATGGCTCACAAAACGGTGTACCGTCGGTATACTGTGGTATGTCGTCGGTATGCCGAGGTTCATCACAGAATATTTTATGGCTCACAAAATGGTATACGTCGGTATACTGTAGTATGCCGTCGGTATGCCGAGGTTCGTCACAGAATATTTTTTGGCTCACAAAACGGTTTATCGCCAGTATACTGTAGTATGCCGTCGGTATGCCAAGTTTTGTCACAGAACGTTTTGGAGCTCAAAAATGGTATACCGTCGGTACACAGCGGTATACCGTCGGTATGCCGTTTCTTTATATATTGATTTTTGACTGAAAAATAGAAGAGCTTTATGTTTGTCATCCAACCTTAGTTGTTTATACAGAAAAGACCTAGACCTTGTACAGACTCGAAATCTTGAATCTTTTAGAAAGCTGTCTTTAAGGAGCGCTGGTCTTTTCTTCAATCTTCTTTTAGGAACGCCCATAAGGCTTTAATGACTCGGCTTGAATGGACAGATCTTTTTGTAGGAGAGCTTGAGAGATTATTTGTTAGCTGAAATACAGAAAAAACTGAACTACGAAGATGTTGTTAATGTTATCAAAATAAATGTGCCAACAAGTTACCCAAGGCATTGTAGAGATCAATTTAAATGATGGACGGTATGTAAGACTAAAGCTAAAAATACATTCAATATTGGAGACCCAACATATCAGAAGGACTAGATGAAAGAACCTTGTTTGGGACAACATTCAGAAGAAGACGTGGATAACATGGATGTTGAAACTATTGTTGAGAAAAAATAGAGGGGAGGAAGAGGTTGATATACAAGACTTAGCTCACAAACAGATAATTGGCTATGTAGGCTAAGAAGACGTCTATGGAGAGGATGCCTTTGATGCCGAAGAAGAAGAACATGACGACGACGATGACGACGACGACGATGATGATGATGATAATAATAATGATAATGACGACGATGGTTATGATGATGAAGATGATGACGACGACATATAGCATGTATCTTCCATATATCTATATTTGTTACTAAAAACACTTCTATCTCTTACTGAAAATGGTACTATCTCTTACATATAGCATATACCTTCAAAAAATGTCTATATTTGTTATCAATTATATTATTTCTTTCCAAAAATCTTACCAGATGGCATCCATGACCTGAGTAGCGGTACATCGCTTGAGAGGCACAAATTGATGTGGTGGCTTCTCCAACTGTTAAGGAGGAGCCCCTTCCACCTACTGTTAAGAAGGAAGTAGCTCTTTTGCCGTCAAGGAGGAAGTGGCTCCTCTTACTGTTAGTGACACCGGGAGTTTCAATCATCCAGCAACCCTAATGGAGCTTCCTAACATCGATTTCTCTTATCCGAGATGGCTTGATCATATGCAACACCTACATTGTTTCCAGTAGTTTGGACTTTTGTATTAGACTTTGGAAGATGGTCATAATACACTTGGCGTTGTTTCTATATTAGACTTCATGGATGCTATATTCTTGGATGTTATCCTCTTGGATTATAACTAATATTTATTTGTGTTGTATGAGAATTCTACAGCGGTTTGTGCTGGGTGGTTGATATAATAATTTTTTTGACATCGGGTTGCGATGGTGTAACTGCCACTTTTTCAGAATAAGAGTATTTTTGAATTTTTCTATTTCTATTTATTATTGTGATTTCAAATTATAATTTAATGATAATTATATTTTACAAAACGAGTAATCAAAATTTTGGATTAAATACTTGTAATATTTAATATAGTGCATATGTTATTGTGGGATATGATTAGCCTTTAGTTAGAATAATTGTTAGTGACCCTAGTGGACTTAATTAGTGGGATTAAACAATCATCAAAGCAATTTCATTAAGTTTGAGTTAGTCTCTAGTTAGACTATCAAGTCAATTAGAAATTAGGCTAACCACCTAATTGGAAGAAAGACTTTTTCTCTAAACTTGTTATGACAAGATAGGAGGGCTTCATAGACATTTTATATTAACCCAAAACTCTAACCCTAACCTCAAGGGGCAGGCCACTCCCTATATTTAGCCCCACTTCATCATCTTCCTCCCTCTTTCATTCAAAACCCTAATCCTAATTTAGCAAGCTTTCCCAAATTGTTCCTACATTCATTTCTCATCCAAATCCCCCCAAATTAGTCTTATTCTCTTCTCCTTGGAGAGGAGAAGGCTCTATTGGCAAGCTTGGAGGGATTAGAGCACTTAGAGATTGGAGGGATTCTAGATCTAAGAGATTTTTGTATTGGGAATCTATCTCCCAATTGGTATAAGATTTCTAAACCCTTTAAATTTTATTTCATTAGTGTAGATGCATTCATTTAGGACCCCCATTATATTAGGGTGCCATTAGAGAGGAGTTGAGGCTCTCTTCTTCCTATTTGAAGGGTTTTTCCTTTTTATTTTGATCCACATTGGGGGAAATCCAAAAATAACATTCTAGAGTTTACAAAGCTGATAAAAATAGGTCATACTAGTGATTTAGAGCATGTAGGTATGATTTGGGTAAAGTTTCGATCCATTTGGAGTGCGTATCATGAGAGTATCTGATACGCACACCAAGTGTTTGGCTAAATAACCATAAGAGAATTAAATACTTCAAATTCAGTTTTAATCATTGTATTATAAGTGCATTGCTATAGATTGGCTTTGGTAGGTGTATCAATTTGGAAATGTTTAGGGATAACATTATTGATTGGGGGCTTGTTGTATAGTGTATTGTACAACTGTCCTGCTATTTCACATTGGTTCTGTCTATAGTTAATATTGCAGTCCATCCAATTGTTCAACCTAGATTTGACTTGATGTTTCAGACCTTGCATGACATCCAAATGAGTTCAGTCTATACATTGTGCAGGACATTTGCAATATGCATGTTCTATCTATTATGTTTGAGATCATTCACTGTATTAACCTTCAAGTTCAGTCACTAACAGATGTGAGTATCAGTCCACCCACCTTATTCAGTCCCCATGTCACATGTATATGTCCCTACATCTATATATTCAGTTCCAATAGTTGGAAGCATCAGTCTTCATATGTATTTGATGTTCAGTCGTAATAGTGGAAGCATCAGTCTTCATATGTATTTGATGTTCAGTCCCAACAGTTGGAAGTATCAGTCTTCATATGTATTTAATGTTCAGTACCAACAGTTGGAAGCATCAGTCTTCATATGAAATTGTTCAGTCTCCTATCACTGATGTATCTCCACATTGTCCTATATTGTTCAGTCGAATACATATCAGTCATTACATGTTCATTCTCTTGCTGTTCAGTCCACTCTAATATAAATTAGTTCTCTTGTATTCCTAATTCAGTCCCCTGCCCTATGATATGTTCAGATGATACATGTGCAGTTCATCTAATATTCATAGGCCAGTCCATGTATGGACAAGTAATTAGCCATATTAATTCACTGCCTTTGGATATCAGTATATACATCAGTCCAGTCCTATTTGAATATCAGTCCTCATGCTCAGTCCTTTGAGGGCTATG
>JANAVB010018200.1:3992213-4079713 GCA_029216955.1 Iris pallida | reverse complement strand
GGGGTCGGAAGATAGTGCATAACATTGTCCTCGCACAGGAGATGATTTCTGTATTGGATCATAAACATTGGGGAGGCAATATGGCGATCAAACTTGATATAAGTAAAGCTTATGATCGTGTGAGCTGGGCTTTTCTTCTTCGGGTTATGAAGCAGTTTGGCTTTTCTAATGAATGGTGTACGCTGATTCTTCATCTAGTGGATAATATCTGATTCTCGACCTTGATCAATGGTCGATCATCTGGATTCTTTCATGGCCAGTGTGGTATACGGCAAGGGGACCCGATTTCTCTAGCTCTATTTATTATTTCTGCTGAAGCTTTGAGCCGCAATCTTATTCATTTAAATCAATCAACAGGATTCATTGGCTACTATTCTCCTAGGGGATGTCCAAGGATATCCCATCTTTCCTATGCGGATGATCTTCTTATCTTTTCTGGTGCAGATAAACGCTCTATACATCTTCTTATGGGGGTCATTCAGGACTATGAATCTGACTCAGGTCAAAGGGTTAATGTCTCCAAGTCTTCTATGATATTATCTGAGAAAGTGCCTCTTAATCTAGCTCAGGAGATTCAACAAATAACTGGTTTTCTGTTGATGCATGGCTCTATTGTCTACTTGGGGTGTCCTATCTCGGTTGGGAGAAGGAATGCTGGTATGTATGATGAATTAGTTGATAAAATCCGATCTCAGATTTCAGGATGGAATAACAAGATTCTTTCATATGGCGGAAGACTTGTTCTTATTAAGTCTATCCTCACCTCTAGCCAGTTCACTGTCTATCGGCAAGTAATCCTCCTTTGTCTGTCTTGAATCGGATAGAAAGCTTGTTTGATAGTTTCCTTTGGGGCTCGAAGGATGGTTTACCTAAATGTTCATGGCTATGCTGGGATCGGATAGCTAGAACAATTCCAGAGGGTGGCCTTGGCGATCGTCGACTGGGGGATGTCATGGATGCGATGACAGTTAAACTATGGTGGAAACTTAGATCGACTGACTCTCTTTGGGCTATGTTTATGAGAGCTAAATATTGTGCTTCTTCTCAGCCTTCTGATGTTGAGCTTACTTCAGCTGCGTCTCATATTTGGAAGCGACTTCTTCGAGGTAGATATCTTGGTGATGCTCATATTGAGGAAGATGATATGGGTAATTTTACTTGGACACAACATCAGTCAGGTAAATTTTCCATCTCATCAGCTTGGAATCGTGTTAGAGTCCAATTTCCTCAACAAGCTTACTTCAAAAATGCTTGGAACTCTTGTATGTCGACCAAATGGTCTATATTGCTCTGGCGCATCCTTTTCAACAAACTTCCGACTGATGATAATATTGTTCGATTGGGTTACTCTATGGCGTCAGCTTGTCATTGCTGTTCTGCTAGGAAATTAGAATCTATTGCTCATGTATTCAGTGATGGGGAATTGGCTTCCTGTGTTTGGCAGTACTTTCAAACTAAAACTGGTGCTCGGGCTCGAGTCAATCGAATGGATATTTTACAGAGGCTACAAAATTGGTGGCGGCGTCGACAGAAACACCTCAAGCAAATTCTCGTGGGTGCCATATGCTGGGTCCTTTGGAAAAATCGCAATAAATGGCGATATAAAGCTTATGTTTACTCTTCGGATCAGATTATTGCTGAAGTTAGAAGACAAGTTAAGAAGGCTATGATTAAATGTAATCATGTTGAACTTCCTGAGCTCTAGTTTTTGTACCTGTTACGCTTTTATTATAAATAAAGGTGGTGTTCCTTAAATAATATATATATATATATATATATATATATATATATATATATATATATATATATATATATATACGTACAATATAAGGTATGTAGCATATAGATAGTTTAGAACCTAGGATTGAGTATGGTATCATAAATTTGCACTATAGAAAAGTAGATAAATAGGAAATAGATATGTTAAAGCCTATATTAGGTGTATGGTTGATAACACAATACCCAATTAACTAATTTAGACTAAATGAGACTACATTGACCAAGTTTGACTTTCTGACCTAGAAATGGCCTAGCATCAAGTAAATAACACTTTAAATCTATTGTTTACTCAAGAATACTTTGTAACTCTGCAATTTCATATTAGATCTTTGTGACTCCAGTTTGGATACCGATACGCAGTCGTTGCTCAGGATATCAGGCGAGTACTATCTAATTATTTTCATTATGATAGTATCTACATTGCCTGCTCTAGACTACTTTACTTGATGATGATACATTGTTAACACGGATTGGTACTATATGGATCTTGTTATGCGATGTTATCCCCTTATCGGGTATATCGGGTATTTCATGTTTATGTACTTTATCATGTACATCGTGTACTCCTTGTATTCATATTATTCATGTACTCTCACGTCTTCACATGTGCTTCATGTTCAAACTAACAATCATGTGCGTAACGTAATGTGATCGGATCCTTGTGTATTGATTGGGGTATGGGGGAGTAGAAGTGGTTATGTGATTAAATTCCCTCGTTTACTCATGTATATGTCGATTATACTCTCACGTATAATGGAGTTATCATAGAATAATCATGTACAACATAAACCAATCATATAACTGTCTTGTGCTCTGAATCACTTGTATTTATTATAGTTCATATATTCTCTATTTTATTCATGTATTCAGTTTCCTTATTTATGTACTTGTATTCCTGTATTTCCACAACAACATATTATGTATCTTATTCTATTGCTAGTTCTATATTCCTATCATACAATAAAACTGCTTTCAGAGTTACGTATTTTGTTCCAATCCTGACTGGATATGTTGACAAAATTTTACAGAGAACCTGGAGGATTTTTATACTACTTATTATGGTGCAGACATAGACGACACTTATGACTTGGATCACCAGAAGGATCCAGCTAGCCTAGAAGAGAGACCAGTAGTGCCTAGATTAGACTGCTAGGACTTTTGTCTAGAATTTGTCTCTAATATTTTCTGAGATGTTATATTATTTCTTATACTTTGAGATACTCCGTTGACACTTAGAATTATCTCTTTCAGGTTATATTGTACTTTGACCTTCTATCTAATCCATATCGTGCTGTTATTCCTCCTTAGCTTTTGTGATTGAGTTGTATCTTCTGAGATTGTCCTCCGTATGGAGAGTACATACTTGACAGGTACTTTATATCATATTTAGTTATTGTTAATGTAGTGCCCCATCCCTACATCGTGTCCCATTTCCGTCTATAGGGTGCGCGAGAAAGGAACACTGTCACTTCCGATTTAGTCGAAAATGATAGGTCGAAATCGGTTGAATCGATCGAACGGAAACGATTGAATTAAAATCATTTTCTCGTTATGAAATGGCTTCTTCAAAATCAAGTCTCATATTCAGCGGGCTGTGCCTCAAAGATTGGCTCTGCGGCTAAGTCGGGAGAGACGTCCCGTTGCTCTGGTTTTCATGCCGCACTTGATTTGGCTTTGGCTTTGGTTTTCGTGAATGTGTTTTCGTGAATCTTTTTGATGGTTTTTATGGCTTGCATTTTTGAACTTCGCATTCATATTGAATTCCTTGAATAACACAGTATTCTAATCGGTTGCTTATGCGATTGCAGGTGATCGCGTAGGCGACGTCTAAACGCAGCTAACCAATCCCTTGCCTGAAGCAAAAGACTAAGGTGAGTGGCTGATCGCCTTCGCCTCGACCCTCTGTTTCAAAATTGATATAAAACACAAAATAATTGCTTGTCGCCATAGTGTAGAATCAAAAAAATTATGGCACGATTCTTCACGAAACACTTGCTATAGAACCGCTTTACATGAAAACTGATGCATTCTTTCTTAAGCCATATTTACTTAGCCTATGCAAACCAAATGATGAATCGATTAACGTTTATCGCAACGATACGACTAAAGTGCATAAATGACTATGTTCAAAGAAAGGGGTCAGTTTCACACCAAAATAGAAAGCTAAAGGTTCTAGAAAAGAGAGAGAATATTTCATGAATTTGCAAAAATGGTCATTGGACAACTTATACATAAGGGGTAGTTTTCTCGAATGGTTGCCTAGGCCAAGGAACCGATCCAGCCCGGGAGGAACGAGTATAGTTATAGCCAGCAGGACTGGTACGAGTAATTCGGGAACTTTCGAGTCGAGCTCGCTACCCGCCGTGAAAGGATCGCCGTCTAACACAGTTATAGTCCACCATGGCTTGAAATTGCCAGTGACCTTCACCCCCTTTCACTGCTTAAACTAATACATGTGACACGGGATAAATATGATAGCTACCCAATATATACAATTTCATATGCTTGCCTCAAAGCATGTTAACATGCGAATCGATCAGGATGGTTAGAAAGATCACAAAATAGCTAGCTAACATATTTTATAAAACTGCTTGAACCAAATGCAGAGCTTGGGCTTAATTAGCCACTCGACAGTACATGTGATCATACTGACCCTCGCTCTTTGCAGGTGCTAGGAATCAGAAAGAATGCGCCAACTAGCTAGGCGACGTTCATGCTTTTGAAGCTTCGACCGCGCGTCGAAGACCCTGTCGCTGAACTTTTGAAGACACTCTACAAGTCCAAGAAACATGTCTCGGCGTCCCTCGCATCCAGGTGGCTGGAATACTTTTGTTGTAAATGAGGGATATATGTATGGAACGGCTATCTCATTGGCACTCTTTTTGTAATCGAGTCATGTTATAAAGTCCACGCGACACGATTGTAATAGTCTGTAAATGATGTCTATTATCAATAAAATGCCAAGTTTCTCTGTCTCAATGTGTTGTTCAATTTGTTTGCGCTCTCTCTCTTTCTTAGATGTTGTGTTTCGGATTACCTTATGATTATGCTGAAGAACAGTTTGGCAACTCTAGAGGGGGGTGAATAGAGTTTATATAGAAAATAACCAATTAAAAATTAACTCTTTCACGTTCTATGAATAATCAGAGTAAAATGCGAAAAGTAAATGAAGAGTAAGAAAGCATACGCAAACACAGCGATTTTAACCTGGTTTCCTTCGTGGAGGACTAGTCCAGGCCTGAAAACTCTAGCTCAGGATTAAATCTACTATTTGTGAAATAGTAGTTTACAACCCGTGCCTTTACTTCAGAAGAGCACGTCAACTTCTTACAGAGGATCGCAGTGGCGATTTGCTTGGAATTGTCCAAGCGACTTCTTCAACTCTTGCACAAGAATCCTAACTGAGAGATGCTGAGCACTCGAGACTTAGGAGGCTTGTGGCTAGTAGATGGGAAGGGTATGGCTTATTTGAGCTATAAAAGAGAAGAGAAGAGAAGATTGGATGATTTGAAATGAGAGAATTCATGCCCTATTTATAGTGTTTTTATAGGCAGAATTCGGCCAGAATTCGGGTAGAAAAATTCAAAAATTTGGCCGTTGGACAACTAGCAACCAGCTAACCCTAAAATTAGGGTTCCTGATTTCTAGGGGACAGAGTTCGGCCCGAACTCTGTGTGGAGGCAGAGTTCGGCCCGAACTCTGTCTCCAGAGCACAGAGTGGTTCAAAGGGGACCATTGGACAATTTCTGGTTTGGTGGAGCTTGGGATTATTGGGTAGGCTATAGTCTAAGTTTCAAGAGCTCAGCATGACTCAGATTACATTTGTCTAGACTCAAAGAAAATGTAAAATACAGACTTGAATACAACTGAGAAGCAGAGGCTGAGCTGTTGTCTGTCTTGAGCTTAATGCAGACGTCGTGTGTCGTATTGAATTAATACAGATATTATTTAGTCAATGTTGTCAATATTTGGTTGACTGTGACTTTGTGTCAACAATCTCCCCCATATTGATAATTGGTAAAATAATATATGTATATTCAATATTCATACCTGGACACAGTTGATTATAGCAACATAGCTCCCCCATAATCGATACCGAGCTAGAAGTAATAGCTCCCCCGTAATCAGTGAACGGTGCTAAGCTAGAAGCAATAGCTCCCCCGTAAATAATGCATTGAACCTGTTGGCCTGATAAATAATATCTCCAAAAAGCACAAACAAGCACAGATATACAAAAGAAACAAATATATCCAGAATATACATAGTTCTCCCCCTTTTGGCATTTATCAATATAGATTGCAGATGAATGAATAGAAACTGTAGTATAGACAATTAATAGTGATGCAACCACACCAAGCAGAGAAGAAACAGTATATGAATAATCAAAATGAGTCACTGGCATAAAATATAAAACTACGATAAGCATAAAATGTCATCACATAGAGCCAAATGTCAAACCAGAGTGATAGAATATCCAAGTACATAAATCCAAAAATGAACTAAGTAACTAGAAATCAAAATGCATCAACTAAGGTCATCATCAGCAGCAGTAGCAGATAGTAGCCAATCTCCATCAAGGAGCACGAAAAGGCCCAGCAGAGTCTGAATGATCAGTGAAAGAGCGGCTGGGGTCCACGATAGCAGCATCCGGATCCAGGTACCGCATGACCCAGGGGTCGTCAATGCGATATCCAGCGCGACCAGGATCCCGCTCCATGGGAATGGGCATAGAGGGGTGCCGAGACATAGAATACCGGATATTGTGCAGCGAGTTGCTGAGGGCACTCATCTGTAGCATAGTCCGATAATCCATCTACGTCCAGCGATCGTCCTCAAGAGCAAAACGATCCCGGAGCATATTCTGAATAGACTCAAGAGTGGCAGGTGGAGGTGGTGCATCCTGACCGAGTGGAGGGGCGTCAGGCTCCTCATTATCAGACTGCTCAGAAGTCTCAGGAGAGGCGACGACTGCCGGAAGACGTCGTGTCTTGGACAGGAAAGCAGGAGCAGACAAGAAAGGACAAGCAAGAAGAGGTATATGGAATGCACGAAAGATCATAGGAAGATATGAGGCATAAACCAGGGCTCGTGGTTTCTTCCTGCAGCTAATCATCTAGTCCATCATGGTCCGTGGAAGATTGAAAGAAACACCAAAGTGGAGATGATATAAAGCGGAGATTTCAAAGTATGTAACTTCATCGGTAGAGCCCGCCTTGGGTAAAATGGTATTGAAAACAATCCGATGAAGGTCAAAGAAGTAAGGATTTAGATATTTAGCCATAAGCTTGCGAGGACGAGTGTACGGAGTACATAAGTCGTCCTTGAAGCCTTCAAGGGAAATCCCGTCGGGAAAGCGGAACGACCGAGCGTCAACAAGCTTTTCCCAAGAATTGGGCTCTTGAAGATCAAGATATTCGGCTAAGTCAAAGTAATCAAAGGAGATATCGATACCAGCAACACGTGAATAGATGTGAGTATCGTCAAAAGTCAGGTTGCAGTAAAATATCTGAATTGCACTACGATATATGACCGAAGTAGAAGTAACAAGTTCGTCAAGATGTAGGTCATGAAAAAGTGTATCACAGTGAAAGAAAAATGAGAAGTCAATGGGGTGTCCCGCAAACACTGGACGTGACCTTAAATCACTAAACCATGCATTGGATGCGGCTAGTGATATAAAAAGTCGGTCATCGTAGGTGTTTGGATCACGTGGACAAGAAGGATTGAACAAAGGATGAGGTGGTTGAATTTGTTCAAAGGGTTGCTTGACGGGAGGAGGAGCATTCGACGAGGACGCTCCCTCGAGACGAATTCTCTTTCCACGGTTAAACAGGCGAGGAGCCATTTGCAAGAGATAGAGAACTTTGAAATAGAAAGGGAGAAGGAGTTATACCTTAAAACAACAAGGAACAGTGAAAGAGAATGAGGAATGAGCCCTTCTCCTTGATTTTGATAAGCAATGGAGCACTCTTGATAGAAAACTAGGGTTAGGGTTTGTAGGAAAAAGTTTGGAGAGGTGAAGGTGGTGGTAAGAATGAAGGAGAGAGATGAAAACCCGAAAATAAGATGAGGGTTTTCTTTGGTCGGAGGGAATCTGGACCGTAGGATCTAAAATGATCAAACGGCTGAGGCTGTCCCCGACGCTGGAACAATGGGACCGAACTCGGCCCGAACTCTGTGAAGGGCAGAGTTCGGCCCGAGTTCTGGATTAGTCTTCCAGAACAGAAAGATGGGCAAGAAGATAGAAAAAATGGTTAAGTGTTGAAAAATGAGGATAAAAGCTTGATGGAATCAAACAAGTAGATAGTGAGGTATACTAATATCAGAATGAACTTAGAAAATATCAAGTAGGCAATAATAAATTAAAACGAACCATATAATAAACAAGGAAATATATTATAATTCAATAGTTTAAATTTGCCATGGGTTAGCTGCAGGGGCCGGATCCCAACTAGCGGTAGTCCGGTGGACTAGTGCACCGTGTCGCTTAGGCTTTTACGCCTTATTGTCAGAAGGGCCCTTTCGGCTTGTATCCATAGCAAGTCCATCGTAAGAGAATCATAATATAATCGATATTTACGCAGGTGAGTTTCAATTTATGACAGCTTCATCTAAAATTCCAAGTTCACGACAAAAGAAATTGAAGCGCTCTTCGGATAATGGCTTAGTAAAGAAATCTGCTAGCTGATGATCAGTGTCAATAAACTCTAAGTTAATCGTACCATTTTGCTGATGATCACGCAAAAAGTGGTGTCTGATCTCAATGTGTTTTGTGCGTGAGTGACAGATAGGGTTCTTAGTCAAGTTAATAGCACTAGTATTGTCACAGAATATAGGAATGTGCATGAAAGATAGATTATAGTCTTCAAGGGTTTGCTTCATCCACAGAATCTGTGCACAACAACGCCCAGCTGCGATGTATTCAGCTTCAGTTGTGGATAGTGCGACAGAATTCTGTTTCTTGCTAAACCAGGAGACTAAAGCCTTTCCTAATAAATGACACGTGCCGCTTGTACTTTTACGGTCGACCTTGCATCCGGCGAAGTCAGCATCAGAGTAACCAATGAGGTCAAATGATGTTGTCTTGGGATACCATAGGCCCACAGTAACCGTACCCTTAAGATATCGAAAGATACGCTTAACCGCGGTCAAGTGTGATTTCTTAGAATTTGTTTGATATCTAGCACATAGGCAAACACTAAACATGATATCGGGGCGACTAGCAGTTAAATAAAGTAAGCTGCCTATCATACCTCGATACTTACGTTGATCAACGGGTTTGCCACTCTCATCTGGTTCTAGTTTGGTTGAGGTAGCCATTGGAGTGCTTATTGGTTTGACGTTGTCAAGATCGAACTTCTTCAGCATGTCCTTTGTATACTTCGACTGACAGATGAAAGTTCCATTAGCCATTTATTTTACTTGTAGACCAAGAAAGTAGTTGAGCTCTTCCATCATGCTCATCTCAAATTCTGTCTGCATATACTTGGCAAATTCTTGACAGAGGGTTTCATCAGTAGAACCGAAAATGATATCATCAACATAAATTTGAATCAATAGAATGGTGTCTTTAAAAGATTTTATAAACAGTGTAATGTCAATTTTCCCTTTTAAAAAACCTTTCTCAAGCAAGAAACTGCTCAGCCTTTCATACCAAGCACTGGGGGCTTGTTTAAGGCCATATAGCGCTTTCTTTAGCTTGAACACGTGGTCGGGAAATTTATGATTTTCAAATCCAGGAGGTTGTTTTACATAAACTTCCTCCTTAATAAAACCATTCAAGAAAGCACTTTTCACATCCATTTGAAATAATTTGAAATTTTGATAATTAGCAAATGCACAAAGCATCCGAATGGATTCTAGTCTAGCAACAGGAGCATACGCCTCATCGTAGTCGATACCTTCCTCTTGGTTGTATCCTTGAGCTACTAGACGAGCTTTGTTGCGTGTGACCGAACAATCTTCATTTACTTTATTTCTAAACACCCATTTAGTACCAATTATCGTGTGATTAGCCGGTCTAGGAACTAGTTCCCACACTTGGCTCCTCTCGAATTGGTTGAGTTCATCTTGCATAGCAGAAATCCAAAATTCATCATTAAAAGCTTCAGAAATGTTTTTCGGCTCAACTTGTGAAATAAAGGCAGTGCTAGCAATAGAGTCTCTTAGTGATGATCTGGTAGTTACTCCACGTGAAACTTCGCCTATCACTAAATTTTCTGGATGAGAAGGTTTGAAAGAAAATTTCTTAGGCAAACCCTCCAGAGAATTAGTTTCGGTTGAAGTATTCATTGGAGTAGAAGTTGATGGCTCAACGTCATCATCAAGAGTACTTACTGCACTGTTATCTTCATCAAAAGTCACATTAGTTGACTCTTCCACAATTAGTGAGCGTTTATTAAAAACTCTATATCCCTTACTCTTGGCGGCATAACCAAGGAAAATACCATCGTCAGCTTTGGCATCAAATTTGCCTAAGTTGTCTTTGGTGTTAAGGATAAAACATCTACATCCAAAAACTTTAAAATAAGAAACATTGGGGGTTCTCCCAAACCAAAGCTCATAGGGTGTTTTCTTCGTAATGGAACGAATAAGCACCCTATTCAAAATGTGGCATGCTGTACTGACAGCTTCTGCCCAGAAATATTTTGGAAGTGAAAATTTATTCAACATGACTCTAGCCATATCGTCGAGAGTCCTATTCTTCCGCTCCACAACACCATTTTGTTGAGGAGTTCTTGGACAAGAAAATTCATGATCAAAACCATTTGCATTACAAAAATTTTCAAAATCATAATTTACGAATTCGCCTCCATGATCACTTCAGATTCGAGTAATCATGTAGCCTTTTTCGTTTTGAACTTTCTTTACAAAAACTTTGAAAACAGAAATAGCATCGCTCTTATTTGCGAGAAAGAAAACCCAAGTAAATCTTGAAAAATTATCAACAATAACGAATGCATAAAGCTTGCCACCAAGACTAGCAATTCTACTAGGACCAAATAAATCCATATGGAGTAGTTGCAGGGGTCTAGTAGTACTTACAGAGTTGATGGAATGAAATAAGGATTTGGTTGCCTTGTTTAATTTACATTCGGCACATACCGTGTCCTTTTTGAATGTGATGTCGGGCAATCCTCTCACTAGCTTCTTGGTCGATAGCCTGGATATAGCATCCATGTTGGCATGACCAAGACGCTGGTGCCAAATTAGTCGTTCGTCTTTGTGGGCATATAAACATCTACCTGCATTGTTAGTATCTATAGAAAGATAGAAAATATAAATGTTATCCTCTCTTTTCCCTTCAAAAACAATGTCTCCCGTTGACCTATCATAGATGAGGCAATTGTTTTGTCCAAAGTTAATATCATATCCATGATCAGCAAGATGACTAATGCTGAGTAGGTTATGCTTTAACTCGGTCACTAGGCAGACATCCTTTATTACAGGAGAGGGAGGATGACCAATAATACCATTACCTATTATGTGCCCTTTGAGATTGTTACCGAAGGATACGTATCCTTCTCTCTTCATCGATAGTGATGCAAAAAGATTTGCGTCTCCCGTCATATGTCGCGAGCATCCACTATCGAGAATCCACTTACTCTCAGTTGAGGAGGGAAGGTCCACCTACATCAAGAGTAGATGTGACCTTCGGTACCCATGTTCTTGAGGGTCCTGAAAAGTTAGTTTTTGGAAACCATGCATATATCTTTTTGTCTACCAGTCTTCTAACTCTACACTGTGGTGAAATGTGTCCATGTGATCTACAGTAGGTACAGATAGCATTTTTATTTATACTAGGAGCATGAGAATAATATCTATAAGCAACAGGATGATGTGCAGAGTTAGCATGGTGATGATGATTATGCATAGAATGAGTGGCCTGGTGATGGTATCTATGTGGCATAGCATGATGATATTGTCTATGATGTGTGACATGCTGATATTGTCTATATGGCATGGCATATGGGTGTGGCATAGTATGATGATTTTGTCTATGTGGCATAACATGATGATTTTGTCTATATGGCATGGCATGGTGATGATTTCTATATGTAGAGTGATGTTGGTTGTGTCTTTGTGCAGTATGATGAGGTGTATTCTTACGTGCACGTGGTTTATGGAAGTTTGTGTATATAAAAGCATGGTTATGTGCTGTATGAGGATAACGTGGTTGACTAGCATGAGTGGTGTTGTGCCCATATGATTGGATTTGAGGTTGAACAACCTGTTTGCCCAATTTGGTTTCTAATCTCTTAGAAACAGCTTGCAGTTCATAAACCTTAATATTTAAGCCATATATCTTAGTCATGGAAATCTTGTGTCTACTCTTTTCTTCAGCAAGCAACGTATTGAGTGTAGTGATTTCTTGAGTTTGTTGCTCAATACGTGCTTCAGCATCATGTAAGCTTATTTTAAGCTTGGATACTTCATTTGTGACATCAGTGGGTGACGTGTTTCTAACATTATCAAGAAGTAAAGAAATTCTTTGTATCTCGTCATCAAGACTTTTGATTTTGTCCTTGGCATGTTTGTATTTACCGATGACCTTTTTGTGATCATCGAGCAAATCAGTGAAGGCATCGCCAAGTTCATCAAAAGAGAAGTCGTCTAAAGTTTCGTTAGATACCTTGTTGGAAGTTGCCATTAGGCACACATTTGCTTTATCTTGAGGAGAGTCCTTTTCTTCCTCGGAGTCACTCGCTTCACTTTCATGCCAAATGCTTGTGTTGGCATATTTCTTTGATGAGTTCTTTTTGTATGGCTTCTCATAGCGGTTGCTCTTCTTCAAGAATGGACAGTCTTTTCGGACATGTCCAGTCTTCTTGCAGCCATAGCAGGTTGGCTCTTCTTCATCGTCTTCTTGTGGTTCCTTCTTTCTTCTATTGAAGCGAAGGAACTTCTTGAAGTTGCGAACCATGAGAGCTTGGTCTTCATCATCCGAGTTGTCATCTTCGGTCTCATCGTGCTCAGCCCTTCGTCGATGAGCTTTGAGAGCGATCTCCTTAGTCTTTGGAGCAGGCTCTTCGAAGTCCTTGAGGTCAAGCTCGTGGGTCATGAGCTTACCCATCAAGGTCTCCATTGACATGGTAGTGAGATCGTTCCCTTCTATGATGGCTGTCACCTTAGGGTTCCAAATTTTTGGTAGCCCCCTAAGCAACTTGCGAATCTTCTCATGATTTGAATATTATTTTCCAAGTGAAGACATGGGGTTGATGATGTCGAGGAATCTTGTGAACATATGTGTGATCGTCTCGTTTGGCTTTATCTTGAACGTCTCGTATTCTTGCGTAAGACGACTGATTTTTGATTCCTTGACTTGGGTGGTCCCTTCATGCGTCACTTCTAGAAGCTTCTATACTTCGTAAGATGTGGTACATGTGGATACCCTGTTAAACTCATTCTTGTCTATAGCACAGAATAAAGCATTAATAGCTCTCGCGTCTAGACTTGCCTGTTTCTTCTCTTCGTCAGAATATTTGTCATAGGATTTCTCAATGAGATCACCGTTGACAACTATCCTGGCGGGCTTTTTGTAACCGTCAGTGACGACTGTCCACAGGTCGAAGTCTAGAGACTTAAGATAAAAACTCATCCTTGTTTTCCAATACGTATAGTTAGTTCCATTAAATAGGGAAGGCCTATGAGTGGACTGTCCTTCACCGTGATTGGAAATCAAGGATTGTGTGGTTGCCATGGATAAGCTCTAGGATGTAAGTCCTTGTAAAGAGAACATAGCTCTGATACCAATTGAAGAACAGTTTGGCAACTCTAGAGGGGGGTGAATAGAGTTTATATAGAAAATAACCAATTAAAAATTATCTCTTTCACGATCTATGAATAATCAGAGTAAAATACGGAAAGTAAATGAAGAGCAAGAAAGCATACGCAAATACAGCGATTTTAACCTGGTTTCCCTCGTGGAGGACTAGTCCAGGCCTGAGAACTCTAGCTCAGGATTAAATCCACTATTTGTGAAATAGTAGTTTACAACCCGTGCCTTTACTTCAGAAGAGCACGTCAACTTCTTACAGAGGATCGCAGTGGCGATTTGCTTGGAATTGTCCAAGCGACTTCTTCAACTCTTGCACAAGAATCCTAACTGAGAGATGTTGAGCACTCGAGACTTAGGAGGCTTGTGGCTAGTAGATGGGAAGGGTATGGCTTATTTGAGCTATAAGAGAGAAGAGAAGAGAAGATTGGATGATTTGAAATGAGAGAATTCATGCCCTATTTATAGTGTTTTTATAGGCAGAATTCGGCCAGAATTCGGGTAGGAAAATTCAAAAATTTGGCTGTTGGACAACTAGCAACCAGCTAACCCTAAAATTAGGGTTCCTGATTTCTAGGGACAGAGTTCGGCCCGAACTCTGTGTGGAGGCAGAGTTCGGCCCGAACTCTGTCTCCAGAGCACAGAGTGGTTCAAAGGGGACCATTGGGCAATTTCTGGTTTGGTGGAGCTTGGGATTATTGGGTAGGCTATAGTCTAAGTTTCAAGCGCTCAGCATAACTCAGATTACATTTGTCTAGACTCAAAGAAAATGTAAAATACAGACTTGAATACAACTGAGAAGCAGAGGCTGAGCTGTTGTTTGTCTTGAGCTTAATGCAGACGTCGTGTGTCGTATTGAATTAATACAGATATTATTTAGTCAATGTTGTCAATATTTGGTTGACTGTGACTTTGTGTCAACATATGCCTTGTGCGATTGCAACCTAGGTTCGCACGGCATCATGCCCGGTGGACGATTATCAATTCTTCGGAATCGGGGAGTGACATAATGGTATCAGAGCACGACTTTACGTCATTGGCCTCTAGTCTCAAGTCTCTAGTCTCGAACTGTTGACCTCATGTCGATGAGATGAGTTGTTCCATACGCTGAACCTAGGACATTTTTGAAACTAATGAGAGTTGCCTTTTTCTCTAGGAGTTGCGGGACCTCGGGCAGAGGACGAAGCGAGCACTTCCAGCGGCTCGAGTAGTTCCGAAGCCGAGCCTTCCGTCAACCCAACGGGAAGGATGCCTACCGAAGCTGGACCTTCCGGCAGTCCTATGGAGCGGATGCTACATATGCTAGAAATGCAGCAGAGACAGGCCGCATCATTCCAACAAGAAAGCGAAAAGCTGCGCCTGCACTCCGAAAGACGACAGACCCAATTTGAAGCCCGGTTCGAAGTGTAGTTCAAGATGCAGCAAGGGCAACTTGACACGCTACGATAGTTGGTGCAAACAGTTATGACCAACAGGAACTCTGCAACCCGTACTGTCGAACCCAAGAACCGGCCCATTGAAGTCACACCCGGGGAGCTTTTGTCTCAGCTTGCACCGCCAGAGAATAACACCTCCGACTATACCAACTTCAAGAAGGCGTTTTGCACTTCCTTCTCCGGCACAGAAGACCTTCCCTTGCGATCAACTGGTTAGACGAGATCGAAGACAACTTCGAGCTCCTCGACATCGATGAGGCAAAAATAATCGCATGCGCTCAACTTCAACTTCGGTTGAACGCGCACGACTGGTGGACGGTACAAAAGCAGGCTATCCGCCGCGATGACTCCACCGCGCCGATCTCCTGGGCTACGTTCCGCAAGGCCTTTGAAGTCAAGTACTTACCTGCTGCGGTCTGCCAGGCGAAGGAGAACGAGTTCATGCAATTGAAATAAGGAAACATGACAGTGCGCGAGTATGCTACAGAATTTAATAAGTTAGCTCGATTTGCTAGTGTCTACCTACCGACGGCGGCGAGTCGAGCACGGAGATTTGAAGTGGGCCTGGGGCCTTCAATTTTTGCCTAGTAACTATGCCCGAGTATCAAATGATGGACGAGTCACTCAACCACGTTCTCTTCCTGGAGACTCAGTATCCTCCTGTCACTACCGGTACTGTTCATTTTAATAACAAACATCATAGTAATGCAGGAGGCAACAACGCGCATAAGCATCCAAACTGAGGTAACGGAGGCGACAACCCGGGAAGAAATCAAGAATATTGTAATTTCTGCCACAAGAAGGGACATCTGTCTACAGAATATTGAATGAAAAATGGAGCTTGCCACCAGTGCGGTCGGGTTGGCCACTTCGCGCATGATTGTCTGGAGGGTAGGCCTAACCAACGCTCGCCTGAAGCAAAAGACTAAGGTGAGTGGCTGACCTCCTTCACCTCGACCCTCTATTTCAAAATTGATATGAAACATAAAAGAATTGCTTATCGCCATAGTGTAGAATCAATGAAACTATGGCACGATTCTTTACGAAACACTTGATATAGAACTGCTTTACATGAAAACTGATGCATACGTTCTTAGGCATATTTACTTAGCCTATGCAAACCAAAGGATAAATCGATTAACGTTTATCGTAACGATACGGCTAAAGTACATAAATGACTAAGTTCAAAGAAAGGGGTCAATTTTACACCAAAAGAGAAAGTTAAAGGTTCTAGAAAAGAGAGAATATTTCAAGAATATGGAAAAACGGTCATTAGAAAACTTATGCATAAGGGGTAGTTTCCTCGAATGGTTGCTTAGGCCAAGGAACCAATTCGGCCTGGGAGAAACGAGTATAGCTAGTGCCAGCAGGACTGGTATGAGTGATTCAGGAACTTTCGAGTCGGGCTCGCTACCCGCCGCGAAAGGATCGTCGTCTAACACTGTTATAGTCCACCATAGCTTGAAATTGCTAGTGATCTTCACATTATTTTATTGCTTTAACTAATGCACGTGACACGGGATGAATATGATAGCTTCTCATTGTATACAATTTCATATGCTTCCCTCAAAACATGTTAACATACGAATCGATCAGGATGGTTAGAAAGATCATAAAATAGCTAGCTAACATGTTTTATAAAATTGCTTGAACCAAATGCAGAGCTTGGATTTAATTAGCCACTCGCCAGTACATGTGATCGTACTGACCCTCGCTCTTTGCAGGTGCCAGGAATTAGGAAGAATGCGCCAACTAGCTAGGCAACGTTCGCACTTTTGAATCTTCGACCGCGCATCGAAGACCCCGTTGCTGAACTTTTGAAGACTCTTTGAAAGTCCAAGAAACATGTCTCGGCGTCCCTTGCATCCAGGTGGCTGGAATACTCTTGCTGTAAATGAGGGATGTATGGAACGACTATCTCATCCGCACTCCTTTTGTAATCGAGTCATGTTGTAAAGCCCACACAACACGATTATAATAGAGTCTGTAAATGATGTATATTATCAATAAAATACCAAGTTTCTCTGTCTCAATGTGTTATTTAATTTTTCTATGCTCTTTCTCTCTCTCTTAGATGTTGTATTTCATATAACCTTATGATTATGCCTTGTGCCATCGCAACCGAGGTTCGCAGACGATTATCGATTCTTCAGATTCGGGCATGACAGTTAAGACCTAGGACAACGTTCTACCGTCGACACTGCGACATTGGTTGGACATACTTACGGTCTCGTGCCCTTACACTGGGTGCAGGTTATGACACATTTTTAGTAATGGCCCATGCAGGACGAGATTCGTATTAATACAATGTCGTGGTAGTACAATGACTTAGCTTTACTACTATGAGCCTGCGATAAGATATAGGAAATAGGGTATTAGGATGAGAGGATACTCAATCACAGCTAGGACTTCTTGAGAGATTCCTAGGACGACCCTTGAGAATCTTGTTTTGAACTTCAATTCAAAATCCTTTCCTCTTGTTTCTGTTCACCCTTGCTTCTTGTTATTGAATTTAATGTGATAGTTCATTGTTGATTTTGATTTTCATATCGAGATGAATTTTATGAACTGGATGTATGTCCTAAAAATCAAGTTGCATCTATCAAATAGACAAAGAATTCACAACTGCGCAGACTTCAAATGGACTGCACAGCAAACAGATTGCGCTACAAACCGAACGCACGAGCAGAAATGCGCTATCATTAGAGCGCGCTACGCTGACGTGGCAATGCCATCATTATGTGACAAAGATCGGATCTTCTGACAGCCTGACAGCCCGAAAAACGAGGAGTCTGTTCATTTCTTGTGCAGCACAGCGCTCGAGAACAGCTGTACAACTTTAGCGCAAACTGTCAGTCCAACAGCAGCGCAGTTTGACCAAGCCTGAATCCCAGCTCATTCCAGTGACTAGAAGGAAGCACAGTCTGAAGCTAGCGCTATTCAAGTAGCACGATCCATCAAGATAACTGACATTCATTATGTGGCTTACATGCCATCAATTGCTCAACACGTGGCAGCTTCCTGTACACGACCAAGCGCATTTCAATCAGACAATGCCACGCGTCTAAATACGGTTAGCCCATGATCGAGTAACTGCCAGCACAACTGGTAGCCTACACAGTCCAATGCCTGCGCAATCCATCCTGTGCAATCCAGAATAACTACAAATTAGTTATTTCCAGAACTCTATAAATAGAGTTTCAAGCTCTTCATTGAGGGGATCATTTTTATTATCATCAGAGATCAGGAGTTCTTGTCCAAGTACTGCTGCATTCTTCAGAGGTTATCGTCTTCAAAGTTCACATCGTCCAAGGGAAAGCGATCGTCTTCAGATCAGATTCCTATAGTTGTAGTTTCCCAGAATTCAATTGTAATCTTCTTACAAATTTTGTGAAATAAAGACTTTTGTTTTTCAAAAAAAATGGCGACTCTGCTGGGGACAACTTTCTCCTCCAACGAGAAAGTGACAACTCAATATGATGTTGCGTCTATCGGAAAGACGCAGAAGACGCTGGTTGTGAAGGTCAACCAGACTGCCTACGAAGCAATGATCAACTCTGGGGCCACTCGTCGTACTGTGGCCTCTACCAAGAACAGAGTCTGTTCAGTGTGGACTCCGAAGTCATCTGCGCAATCCTCTGTACAGTCATCTGCGCAGCCTGCTATCTCTGCTGCCAAGGAGCCAGTAGCCTCTCCTGTCCTTGCGCAGAACATCACCCGCGCTGCCAAAGCGCAAACCAGAGCTCCTACTGTACATGCGCAACACACTGCTCCTCTTACTGCCGTGCAATCCATAACCTATACTGCTTTGGCAAAATCCAAAGCCCCTCTTCCTCTGGCACAATTGGCGAAGTCCTTCCTTCCTGCGCAATAAACTGCTCCTTCAAACAGAGCGCAACTCAAGCCCTCTGTTGCCAAAGCATCAGTTGCACCTCCTGCTTGTTCTATGGCCAAGGGGCAAGTTGCTATTTCTTTTCCTGTGCAACCCACAGGGGGTAGTCTTTTGGCTGTTCCTCTTCCGTCTCAGCATAAACAGAATGGCCCTTTGGTCTTTTCTCGATCTTCCGCAGTCCAAAACTCGAAAAACAACAGAGGGAAACGCTTTTTAGCCAACCCTTCGTCACAAAATAAAGGAAAAGGCCCTTTGGTCTTTTTTCAGCCTTCTCCGGTTTTTACTGTAGAACATCCATCTGAATGTGCCTTGGCACTAAACAGTACAAAAACTTTTCCTGCTAAAGGGAAGAACATTGATCAAAGAGGCATCATGCCTACTCCAGTTGCACATTTCTAAGATCTCCCAACTCTTCGGATGTCCCGCTCAAAGCAGAGGAAATTGTTGGTGTCTCAGATAGAAACCCCTGGGGGTGAGTTTGCTGATCTCCGGGTGTATCTCAATAGACCTCGGTCTACATCAACTTCGGCGAAACGCAAGCAGCCAATGCCGAAGATGAACCTGCATCAGAAGCGAACTTCCAGGATGAAAAATCCTGACACTTATGCTAACGAAGTGAGTACTTCCCTGTATACTCACGGGACAAAGCATCTGAAGAACCGGAATCATGTTACAAATGTTATCAAAAAGTATGTCCCTCAAACTTCTTCTCGTCCAGTCATTGTTCCTGATCTCCGAGAGCACCTCAAGCAAAAGCGGGACAATATCTCAATACCTCCAGTTCAATCACTTGAACACCATTGTAATCACAAGGTTGTCATTATGTGCTGTTGCCAGACAACAAAACGATCTGTCTTCGATCGTCTGAATTTTGTAACTTCTGAACTAATGTCAGAAGACGAAGACGAAGTGTTGTATGCTTCCGTCAACATGGCTGCTCGAGACACTGGGGGTAGAAAGTGCTCCAAACACGGCAAGCCTAGCAGGCCCAGCCAGCGGTACTTAGATTTACTCCAAGAATCATCTGAAGGAGTATTTCGACACACCCGATCCCGAAGTCGAGATACTTCTAGTCATCTCCCTATTTCTTATTCAGGAGATGATTCCTTCTCTGATTATGACGCATACAGCAAAAGTTCTGAACAGATGGTGTCTTCTACCGTACCCAAAGAAGTGTCAGCCTACGTTGTCACTGAAGATCCAGATGCTTCTAGTTCGGTAAATCAAGAACAACGAATAGCTGCATCGGAGGATAAGCTGAAGACCATGGCCGAAATGGTCGCAAGTATGCATTCTATCATCGTGGCCCAACATACAGTACCACCGACCGCACCTGCAGCAAATACTGAAGTTATAGCATCATCAGTGCCTGTCAATGTAAGTCTAGGGGTACTGTCCCCTCCTGTAGCCTCAATTGTCACGATCCGCACCCACTGTTTGGGTACGAGAACGTAACAACGCCCAGCCTACGCCGCAGTATCGGCGGTAGAACGTTGTCCTAGATCACAACATCTAATATTATAATGCCAAGCAGTTTATACTCCCCGAATGGGGGTGACATAGCAGATACAGTCTCAATCACATCTAGGGTAGAGCATGATAAAGATAGATAAAACATAAAATCCAAAAGAAATACAGGAGATAGAAGTCTAAGTGTCTAAGATACAAAAACCCAGAAATACACCTCAAATTCATATACAGTAATCCATAAAGTAAATACAACTCCAAACAAATGAAACAACTATCTAACATCCTCTAATGTGTCTCCTCTAGGCTAGCAGGCAACCTCCAAGCTATCTGTAAAATTTATCAACGGGTCCAGTCAGGACTGGAGCGAGTACAGTACATCTCAACAGATCATAGCAGGTTAGAAAATATAATCATGCAGTAAAATAAGATACAAGTACTGAAAGAAAATAGTATGTAAACAGAGAGAGAACTGTAATAGAAATATCTATTATACATAGAGAACTAGCAGTGACTAGTGAGTCAGAGTACAATATGAACATGTAATACTCCCCCGTACCCCCAATCAATACACAAGGATCCAGCCAGGTTATGTTATATGATGCTATGTGACAGCCCCCGAAGGGTGGTAAGCCCCCGAAGGGTGGTAGCCCCCGAAGGGTGGTACATAGTAGTCCCATAAATGGGGATTTTGGGGGTAATCCAACAGTGATACATAGTAGTCCCATAAATAAGGATTCTGGGGGTAATCCAATAGTGGTACATAGTAGTCCCATAAATGGGGATTCTGGGGGTAACCCAACAGTGTAAGATTCCAGGAAGACTCTACGATCATAAGAGTATATGTCGTAAGTGATCAAAGAACCAATGAAGCATAGTGATACGCCATGTAAGTGAAACGCACAGAACATGTAGTACCCGATGCTCCCTAAGGATAATATCTCAAGAAAGGATCCATATATGTCACGCCCCAGAACCAGAATACTGGAGAGCGGGGGCAGACATAGCAGCTACGTATATTGAAATGGATTCCATCTCGCTATACGGTCACGGCTGTCTAGATACATGAGGGTTTACTACAAGCCAACAGTCTCCTATGGTCATGAACAAGCCTAGTGTCTCAATCACAAGCAAGTAAGTAAATGTTACAAGATGTATGATCATTAAATATACAATAATAAGGCATCCCAAATATTACATATTCAGCTGATCATGAAGCTAGTCGTTACAAAATGTGAGGACTAGCAAGAGTTTAGTCATACATGATCAACCCTAGGATCTGTCAATCATGTTACAGCCCGTAGGCAGACAGTAAGTAAATACAATCGAGCTAAACAGGTGCTCGTCGGCTAAATGCCTCAAAAGAATATTTTTACAATAAAGTGGGAGAGCAAAAATAAACCCACTCGTTGCCCGGGTTACGTCTGGTGTTCACCATCGGGCTGGAAAAGCGATGGATCCTCTGGAGCTGCTCCGAAATCTGGCCATACAAAACCAGCTGGGTCAGATCCCAGAAAGAGCAAGTGCCACAAAGGAAGCTTCACTAAGGAACTAAAACCAGCAATCAGCACAAGATATAAATAAAAGTAAGAACTGGAAAATAAAGAAAACACGTCAGGATGATATACGACGAGATAACCGTGGAACTATTCAGATAACCAGGTTACAACCCGTAAACCAAACAAGGACCGGGGTTGTAACCCTTCGTCTGAACGGAGCTTGGTTTCTCACCATTTATCGGTAAAATAAATACAAGCATTCTGGTCATTCAATAATCTGGAACAGGATCAGGACAAAACTAGACTGGTTAGACTCCATCCAATCATTTCACGGCCAAACAAGAACTACGGCTTGATACTTTAACTAACTAGGGTTGTCACAAGCCTAATTACTAACAAGATGCAGTGAGATTATTCCACAGCCACAAGCCCTGCAGACCATCCAGGTTACCCAGGTCGAAAGATTAGGGTTGAATTCAGGTGGGTACATCGTCCAGGGAACGTATGTACCCTTAAGTAGCTTGAAGGGTGCAACACATGACAGTGTGCTGGAAATGTGCCCTACTCGACGGCAGGCTACAGATCCCAAGCGCGCCCAGGTAACGGGATTGCATGTAGCTGGGAGATCTCTTCATGACTACTGTATTAATCTAGTTGTTAGCCTTAGTCCATTTCAGTAGGTACTCCTGACCGTGGTACTCAGGAGTCCCCTCCTAGACATGATGCAAGACAGGACTGGTTTATTTGTACAAGCACAATCGCCCACGGTGTCCATATTATTATACAGGTCATGTCATGTCAGGTAGCCGTCGTAACAGCTTCTCAAGATATATCATGTCAGGTTTATCATGTCAAGTATTCTTGTCAGGAGTGTGCCACGGCGGGCCACTATCATGTCATGTCAGGTTTTCTTGTCAAGAGTGCACCACTACGGGTCACTATCGTGTCATGCGGTCAGGAAGATAGGAAACTCATGTGGCTGGGGGAAAGGGTCTTATGCGGCTAGCTGGTCAATCAGGTTCATACGGTCGGGAGGAAAGAAAAGTGTGGTTCCATGCGGCTCGAGAAGAAGCAACCCATGCGGCTGCGGGGAGCAATGCCTATGCGGCTGGAAGCAAGTGTACATATGCGGCTCGCGAGTGTTGAGTTCATGCGGCTCAGGGTGAAGTCCTCATGCGGCTGGGTCAAGCAAGTCTCATGCGGCCAGCAGGAATGGCGCATGCGGCTGCAGAGTTCAGAACTTATGCGGCTGAAGATTTGAGCGAGTTATGCGGCCAGATGAGTTCGGCCCTCATGCGGCTCAAGTACTTCCAGCCATGCGGCTGAAGAGAACACTTGCCGCATGAATATTCATGCGGTCAAGTCAAGCACTGTTCATCTTCTCCAAAATTTCAGAGAAGAAGAACACCATGAGAGCCAAGTCCTCAAGCTCCATAACTCTATCATCCGGAGCCTAAATCCGAACTTCCATAGGTCAAAATGGGGTAGAACAAAATTCTCTACAACATGGAACCATCAAAACTCAAAAATAATAAGATTAAGTAGATCAAAACCCAAGAAATCCAAAAATAATGCAAATTTAGATCTACAAGAATCTAGCCATGGAAATTAGAAAAGCCAAGTACTAAAGTGCTTTAGAATGTAGTAAAGAAGAGAATGGAGCAATAAAATCAGAGTTCCTCCATGAAGCAAGTTGCACTTGCCTAGACCTCTCTCTTCCCTCTCTGGTAGGTAAAGAAGTAATGGGAAAGAAGAAGATGAGTAATGAAGAAAGAGAAAGAAGAAAAGGGCAATAAATACAATGGTGGTGGTAGGTAGGGGTTCACATGGGTTCATATTGAACCAAGAAAAACCGAGCCAAGCCGAACCAAGCCAAGAAATAACCAAGCCAAGATACAAGCTAACAAGAAATCATGCAAATATAGAATAAAATACGTACACGTATTCCAGAAATACGTAATACGGACCACAGGCATTACAACTCTACCCACCTTAAAAGAATTCCGTCCTCGGAATTTAATCAAGAGGCTAGAGGAGCAACGACAAGCTATACTAATAACAAGCAACCTATACTAGACAATCAATCAATCATGCAAGCAAGGAATCGAAGGCATGAGGCATAAGAAAGATATTATACCTCACGAGTCAAACAAGTCGGGATATCGCGATCGGATATCATCCTCACGCTCCCATGTTGACTCCCCCAAAGAGTGATGACCCCAAGCAACTCGGACTAACTTGATAGTCTTGTTCTTGAGGATCTTCTCTCTCCGGTCCAATATAGACACGGGCCTCTCCTCATACGAAAGGTTGGTACCAACAACCAATTCCGAATGATCCAGGATGTGGCTCGGATCCGGGATATACCGTCGTAATTGGGATACATGGAACACGGCATGCACCTCGCTTAGCGATGGCGGAAGAGCAAGACGATAGGATACATCTCCTACTCGTTCCAGAATATCGAACGGTCCTATGTACCTAGGACTAAGTTTTTCCCGTACGCCGAAATGAATGACGCCACGGTTAGGTGAAATCCTCAGAAATACATGGTCGCCGACTGAAAACTCGAGAGGACGCCGATGAGAATCGGCCCAATGGCGCTGGCGATCTTGGGCAACTCGAAGATGATCTCTGACTCGCCTGACCACTTCAACTGTCTGAGCGATCATTTCTGGACCGAGCATCTGCCTCTCTCCAACATCATCCCAGGCTAGCGGGGATCTGCACTTCCTACCATACAGTGCTTCGAACGGTGCTATCTGGATACTGGCCTGGAAACTATTATTGTACGAGAATTCCACCAGGTGCAAGTGATCTTCCCATGAACCACCGAAGTCAAGTGTGCAAGATCTCAACATGTCTTTAAGGGTCTGGATCGTGCGCTCCGACTGGCCATCTGTCTGCGGGTGATATGCTGAACTGAACTGGAGACGAGTTTCCAAACTCTCTTGCAAGCTATGCCAAAAGTGTGACGTAAATCTGGAATCTCGGTCCGAGATGATACTGACTGGCACTCCATGCAATCTGACAATCTGCCGGAGATATATCTCTGCTAACTGAGCCGTCGACTGACCAACTCTGAATGGAAGAAAGTGAGCCACTTTCGTGAGCCGATCAACTATAACCCAGATAGCATCTCTACCAGCTGGGGATCTAGGTAATCCAGTCACGAAATCCATAGTCACATGCTCCCACTTCCATTCTGGAATCGGCAAGGGCTGAAGAAGTCCAGCCGGTCTCTGATGTTCAGCTTTAACTTGTTGGCAAACCAAACACCGAGAGACAAACCGAGCTATCTCCCGCTTCATGCCATTCCACCAAAAGTGCTGACGATATCTCGGTACATCTTCGTACTGCCAGGATGGATCGAATACTGAGAACTATGCGCCTATGACATGATCTTCTGCCTGATATCTCCGCTGGGTACACAAAGACGCTTCCCATGTCGAAGTGTACCGTCCTCATGAATGCATAACTCTAGTCTTCGTCCTGCCTCACACTCTGCTCTGAGTCGCTGAAGCTTGGAATCTGCCGACTGCGCCATCCGGATCCTCTCGACTATAGTGGATTATACTTGCATGCTGGCCATCAATGCCACACTGGAAGGGAGAACAACTCCAATACCCATCTTCTGAAGATCTGCTAACAGCTCTGGTTGCGCTGTTAGGAAATAAACTCCTACTCTCCTGCTCAATGCATCTGCTACGACGTTGGCCTTCCCAGGATGATACTGCAAGTTGACATCATAATCCACAAGAAGCTCCAGCCATCTCCTCTGACGCATGTTAAGATCCTTCTGGGTGAAAACATACTTCAGACTCTTGTGGTCGGTGAAAATCTCCACCCTGTCTCCATACAAGTAGTGCCTCCACAACTTAAGTACAAATACCACTGCTGCCAGCTCCAAGTCATGGGTTGGGTAATTTCTCTCATGATCACGAAGTTGTCGTGACGCATAAGCTATTACTTTCCCATGCTGCATCAGAACACATCCTAAACCTCTGCCTGAAGCATCACAATACACTGAGAATCCTCCGGTCCCATCTGGAAGCGTGAGAATAGGAGCTGTTATCAATCCTCGCTTCAACTGCTCAAAAGAACCCTGGCACTCTGTTGTCCAAGCAAACTGCACATCCTTGCGGGTCAACTGGGTCAATGGCGCTGATATCCGAGCAAAATTCGAAACAAACCGCCGGTAGTAGCCGGCCAATCCAAGAAAACTGCGAACTTCTGCAACTATGCTGGGCACTGGCCATGACTCAATAGCCACAATCTTCTGGGGATCCACTTCCACTCCTCCTCTGGTGATGATATGACCCAAGTACGAAATACGATCGAGGGGATGGGTCGCACCTCAACGAGGGTGGAGGAGTGGTGGTCGGGGCTGTGGCGAAGTGGTGGTGGCGGTGATGGTGATGTAGAGGTGGTGGTGACGTTATTGAGAAGGAGGAGGCTGCATGGAGGAGAGGTCGGCCGACGGCCAGGCCACGGCCAGGGGGTGGCCGGAGGTCGGGCCAAGGAGGTCGGGGAGAGGTCGGGCATGGTGAGGTCGGGGGAAGGAAATGGTTGCTGTTGTATTGATGTTGTTGGTGTTGTAGTAATAATAGAAAGGGGAGAGAGAGAGATAATAACATTAAATGAGGGAGAGAGAGAAAGAGAGAGAGGATGCCTTGGTTTTAGGGCCGGCTCCAAAAGCTAGAGGGGGAAAATTTGTTGTCATGTGGGAATGAATGGTGAGGATTTTGTTAGGAGAAACAAAGGCTAGGATTAATTATAGGAAGGTTGGGTTATTCCTATAGGGATTAAATCAATAGAATTTGCACTCAAAATTTAGAATAGAAAGCAAGGTATGGAATATTATTTTTGGACATGGAAAAATGAGAGTGTCACGATGGAGAGTAACATGGAGCTGGGCTGGACTCGGTGGAGCCGAATTGGGTCAAAATCAGACATTGTGCAAAAATCGAATTAAAATTAGGTGTTGATGATCATGAGTAAATAAGTAGCACATGGAGATTCCAATAAATGGGACACAAGTGGCGGACGGGTAGTAGGCTCAATGTGGGCCATATCCATAGTTGGGGCTGACAGGTTTTGGTTGACAGGGGACCCACAAATCAAGTTAGAAAATAAATGTGATACCGTGGGGTAAAATAAAATCGGGTCACGTGTCAGGAAAGTTGTGCGAAGCAAATAGAGCACAAGATGGCGTGTCTGAGTGGGACACGAAGGTCATGGGTGACGAGCATCTCGAGTAGATCTTGCATGAGAAGTTGGTTTCAAGAAACTGACTGGTCTTGCGCTCCCAAATTAAAAGTGACGGTAACGTGCTAATAATGATCAAGAAAAAGAGTGAGAAAATTAATTAATAATCAAATGGTCTAAATTGACCCGAAGTTCAGCGAAGCAAAAAGAGCACAAGGGAACAAGTCTGAGTGGGACACCATATACCGTCATGAAGGTAATCATGTCCACTCCAAAACTCGTGAAGAAGATTTCTAGAGTTGAACATCCCTGACACTCCAAATATCAAAGGCACGAAAAACACACTTAAGGAAAAATAACAGAATAAATTATTTATCAAAACCAATCAATCAGAAAATAAAATAAAATGAAAAAAATCAACCCAAAATTCAGGGTGCTCACATCCTACCCACCTTATAAAAATTTTGTCCTCGAAATTAAAATGTTCATACTCCCTCTAGGTCAAACCCCCACAATCAATATCCCAGAACTTAAACAAATCATACCATCAAAAAAAGAACGGCATACAGGGTCATGGCATACGGTAACAGTGAAGTCTCATCTAGGTATACTAGTCACGCTAACCGAAAGGGTCATAGGGTATCAAACACACAAGCAATCCAGGGTGCTAAAATAGAAAAGTTACAGAAATAACAAATCATCAAAACTGTAAGACAGTCTACCATCCTATATGAAAACTGGTACTTATCAAAAATAAAATAAAGGTAACTACCAATCATCCGAAAAAAGTACTATCCCAAGAAAATCAAAATCACAAGTTAAAGAATTGAAAGTCACTTGCATTGAAATCCAATCACAATATATATACAGAGAGAGCGTTAGTGAGGGAAAACTAGCATCATGTGTATGTGGACATGTTCATATGGTTAGATAGTAGGCGTGTGTGTACGTGAGTATACATGAAAGTGTATATGAGAAATTGGGTTTTAAAACAACGGCTATCAAGTTACACTAATCATGGCATTTGGTTAAACAATCTACAATACGCAACTTATTTACTCATAACATGCATGGCTAACCATATACACATATATATAAAGAGGTAGAGATTTAGTTATGTATCTATATACGTTATAACATATATGCATAAACTCTATATATATCCTTATAGATATATAATCATAACATAGAGAGGAAGGGTTAGGTTAAATGACAGTATATACTATGTTAGAGTGTGTGTGTGTCCTTGTACAGGGTTATAGCTTAGTATTAAAAGGTTAAATCCAGTTTTAGTTCAGCATTTACATACAAAATCTAAAAATAAGCCAACATTTAACCAGTGTAATATTAACACAATACAGTCTCGGGTTTTAGGGTTTTGAAAAACCACAACTAACTCAATGCTTCCAATATCCTAACATGATAGACAAGAAACCCAAACATACTATCCATACATTTATCTATGCACACAGTTCAATATTACATATTAAATCTGAATTTGCACTAAACATTTGAAATCAATGTGAAAATGTTAACATGTATTTAGTTTTCAGGATTTTGGTAAAATTCAAAAATCAAAACCAGCTCAAATTTTTTTTTTATCACGACCTAACATGTAAGAATATGAAACATAACATTATATCCCTACGTACAACAATGTACAAGCTCTAAATATTATATAAAATAAAATAGCAAATTGAACTAACATTTGGAATCCCGTATCAAGGGTTAATATGCACACAGTCTCAGATTTTACAAATTTAACAAAAAATTCAACCAAAATTCTTTTGAATTGAACCCTATGTTTAACATACATGTGCAGTGATGTAAACATAACTAATAACATGAAATCTGTATTTGAATTACGAATTTAAATTGGAAAAGCAGAAAACCAGAAATATTAGGATTTTAAAAATTTAACGTCAACAACATATTAATAGGTATTCAGATAGGTGGAAAATTAAGTGTAGCATGCATACGTGTTAGGCAAAGTGTCTGCTATATATATTCATATACATATTCTCATGTCCCAATATAAAAAAAATTTAATTCTACGTTAAGACTAACATTTAGATTCCTACCAAGATTGCAAGCAAGTGATTGACGAAATCAAGACAGTTTTATTATCATTATTATTTAATATAAGAATAATAGCAAGAAAGAAATAACGATAAAATCGGTTCTGCTTATCTGTCTAAAGAAGGAACCGTTTTGAAATCCAGAGTTAAAATATCAAATTCAGATAAAGTCTAGCAAAATCATCGATTCATTGTATTATAAAAAACTCCTAGCAAGAAATTTCACAAGGTTTATAAAATCAACTAAACTTACTCCTGAGTTAAATAATAGGAAACTAGACAAAACAAACAAATAATAATTCTTTTCTTCTTTTTTTTACTGAAACAAAAGTAGAGAAAACAAGTTCAAAAATATTTAAAGTGCAATCTGATAATCATATGCGTCTATCCAAAATCATGGTACTCTAAATCATCGTCATACTAGTAAGCAAGGCTACGATAATCACAGAGCCCTTGACTTATGCACATACCTCTAGAATTGTGGTATTTAACATTTTCGCGGTGCCGCTAGCTTGGCTGCGAAAACCTTAAATTCCCACACCCGAGAAATATATCCAGAGTCAGACTATATGTCCTCACCATGCTGGCTAATGTGACTATAGAAGACTAGATTCCATAACATAGATGACCTAGCCCATATAATTTCATCTTGCCAAAAATTAAATTAAATCAACAATGAATACCCAAAAATCAAATTAAATTTATCAACGAACATCAAACTCAAAAATGAACAAAATCCTTCAATCATATAAATACAAACTCGGATGCTTCAGCTAATCGTCAAGATTCAAAATTCACAATCTTCCATCAAAATCAATAAATACAAACCCAAATTCAACAATAATCCATCAAAATCAAATTCAACAACAGAAAATAAAGATAAAACAATCAAGGAAAAAGAGAGTTTTCAAATCGAAGTTAAAATAAGATTCTCAAGGGTCGTCCCAGGAATCTCTCAAGGGTTCCTAACTGTGATTGAGTACCTTCAAAATATATCCTAATCCTACTGTAGGCTGTAGTGGTACTCAAGTTCGAATACCACTACATAAACTCGACCTGCATGGGCCACCACTAAAAACGTGTCACGACCCGCACCCACTGTTTGGGTACGAGAACGTAACAACGCCCAGCCTATGCCGCAGTGTCGGCGGTAGAACGCTGTCCTAGGTCACAACATCTAACATTATAATGCCAAGCAGTTTATACTCCCCGAATAGGGGTGACATAGCAGATACAGTCTCAATCACATCTAGGGTAGAGCATGATAAGGATAGATAAAATATGAAATCCAAAAGAAATACAGGAGATAGAAGTCTAAGTGTCTAAGATACAAAAACCCAGAAATATACCTTAAACTCATATACAGTAATCCACAAAGTAAATACAACTCCAAATAAATGAAACAACTATCTAGCATCCTCTAATGTGTCTCCTCTAGGCTAGCAGGCAACCTCCAAGCTATCTGTAAAATTTATCAACGGGTCCAGTCAGGACTGGAACGAGTACAGTACATCTCAACAGATCATAGCAGGTTAGAAAATATAATCATGCAGTAAAGTAAGATACAGGTACTGAAAGAAAATAATATGTAAACAGAGAGAGAACTGTAATAGAAATATCTACTATACATAGAGAACTAGCAGCGACTAGTGAGTCAGAGTACAATATGAACATCAAATACTCCCCCGTACCCCCAATCAATGCACAAGGATCCAGCCAGGTTATGTTATATGATACTATGTAACAGCCCCCGAAGGGTGGTAAGCCCCCGAAGGGTGGTAGCCCCCGAAGGGTGGTACATAGTAGTCCCATAAATGGGGATTCTGGGGGTAACCCAACAGTGATACATAGTAGTCCCATAAATAGGGATTCTGGGGGTGACCCAACAGTGATACATAGTAGTCCCATAAATGGGGATTTTGGGGGTAACCCAACAGTGTAAGATTTCAGGAAGACTCTACGATCATAAGAGTATATGTTGTAAGTGATCAAAGAACCAATGAAGCATAGTGATACGCCATGTAAGTGAAACGTACAGAACATGTAGTACCCGATGCTCCCTAAGGATAACATCTCAAGAAAGGATCCATATAGTACCAATCTGTGTGACCATCGTGACAGTACAAGTAAAGTAATCTACTGCAGGAAATAATTCTAAGCAGGATATAAAATGATCAGAGAATGTACTCGCCTCGATAACCTGAATAGCTGATAAGTAAAGGGGGTCCCACTGAAGCCACAGAGTCCTATTTAAATCAACACAGGTTACAAGGTGTTCAAGTTGTAATAAATAAATCTCTACAGACAATCTATTTATCCTATGTTCTTTTAGTTACATTTACTCTAGGTCAACTCCGGTCAATAATCTAGTCAAACTAGGTCAAACGTTGACTTACAGTTAACTTTGGGTCAACTGGTCAACTCTGGTCAACAGGGTAAATTCTAGTCTAATTATTGAAAATATGAAGTGTACTTCGTTATTCGTACGTCGAAACTTACGACACGCAAATCGAGATAAGAATATCAATGGTAAGGTTGATAATCTTATTATAGTGATCCACGTGTTCATCTTGTCAATTTCAGCGATATGAGATCACTGGAATTGACTGAGCTCAGTTTCGTTGTACTAATCTCGAAATACGAACATTATAAGAATTATTTATTAATTAATTATAAAAAGGTTAAACTCAGAGAAACTATCAACAAACATTGTCGGACGATGAAATAAACATCGCCAACGTGTCCAGAATGGTCAAATTAGCTAGGATAGCCTACCCATCGGTCCAATTTGGACACAAGGGCAAAAAGATAATTTCGGGTCAAAACGGTGTCCGTGTCGGAGCCGTTTTGCACCGAAAAATATGCAAGAAAACAAGTCAATAAAATATAACAAATTATATGTCCATGAAACCAGAATGATGATACGAACCCAACGGTATCTCCAGAATTGGATTCCGTTGACCCGATCTCAATTTGGCCCGTTGACTAGAACTTAGAATTCCGGTTTGCACGGAAATGCGTGCCGGAGCCAAGGTTCTCAAAACTCAGCAAACTACATGTCAACGAGTCCAGAATGACGATACGAACTCAACGGTATATCCGGAATTGGATTCCGATGAGCCGTCGTCAAAAAGTCCCGTTGACTCAGAAAGTGGGACCCGTTTTGCACCGAAATGCGTGCCTGGGCCTACGTTCTCCAAATCTAACAAATTTTATATGAAAACATGCCAGAACGATGCCACGAGTCAAATGGTGGTGTCAGAAATGAAATCTGGAGCCCCTTGTTCAAAAATGGAATTTTACAAGTTGGAAATTACGAATTCGGACGGCCAACTTTGGCGTCGAATTCAACCAATCAAACAAGCTCACAATGAAACAAAACTGGAGGAGTAGTAAGAGGGTTATACCAGCTTCGCACAGGAACTGGTAGCACGCCAAAAGGAGCTGCGGTGGAGGAGATACAAGCTGACGAAGTTGGCCCCACGAAACTGTCCAAATTTAATACAATTTAAACGGTCAACTTGGTGGCCGGTTTTAATGTATCAAACGATAAAATTAACGGACGAAAATTGACTGGGATGAAGGTGGATATACCGAGATTGCGACGGAGCAAAGAAAACGCCGATCCAACGGTCGGATTTCCGAAAAAATGTGCACGAAGTCGCTGCGACGGGGCGACATTTCAGCTTCGTTCCTGAGCTCGTCACGACGGGACGTCGTGCAAAACGCACGAATCGCCTCCGATACACGTCGGGGAGAGGGACGAAGGCCATGGGGCCTGTCCCGGGGATGCACCCGGCCAACGGGGGGTCGGCCACGCCGACCACATCGTCGGCGGCGGCGCGGCAGCGCTGCCAGCGCGCGCGCGCTGCTGTGCGCGGGCGGCACAGCGACGCACGGGGTGGCCACGGCCTCAACGAGGGGATGGGTCGCACCTCGACGAGGGTAGAGGAGTGGTGGTCGGGGCTGTGGTGAAGTGGTGGTGGCGATGATGGTGATGTAGAGGTGGTGGTGACGTTGTTGAGAAGGAGGAGGAGAGAAGAGGAGGAGGAGGAGGAGGCTGCATGGAGGAGAGGTCGGCCGACGGCCAGGCCACGGCCAGGGGGTGGACGGAGGTCGGGCCAAGGAGGTCGGGGAGAGGTCGGGCATAGTGAGGTCAGGGGAAGGAAATGGTTGCTGTTGTATTGATGTTGTTGGTGTTGTAGTAATAATAGAAAGGAGAGAGAGAACATGGAGATTCCAATAAATGGGACACAAGTGGCGGACGGGTAGTAGGCTCAATGTGGACCATGTCCATAGTTGGGGCTGACAGATTTTGGTCGACAGGGGACCCACAAATCAAGTTGGAAAATAAATGTGACACCGTGGGATAAAATAAAATCGGGTCACGTGTCAGGAAAGTCGTGCGAAGCAAATGGAGCACAAGATGGCGTGTCTGAGTGGGACACAAAGGTCATGGGTGACGAGCGTCTCGAGTAGATCTTGCATGAGAAGTTGGTTTCAAGAAACTGACTGGTCTTGCGCTCCCAAGTTAAAAGTCACGGTAACGTGCTAATAATGATTAAGAAAAAGAGTGGAAAAATTAATTAATAATCAAATGGTCTAAATCGATCCGAAGTTCAGCGAAGCAAAAAGAGCACAAGGGAACAAGTCTGAGTGGGACACCATATACCGTCATGAAGGTAATCCTGTCCACTCCAAAACTCGTGAAGAAGATTTCCAGAGTTGAACATCCCTGACACTCCAAATATCAAAGGCACGGAAAACACACTTAAGGAAAAATAACAGAATAAATTATTTATCAAAACCAATCAATCAGAAAATAAAATAAAATGAAAAAAATTAACCCAAAATTCAGGGTGCTCACATCAATACCTATTCAAGTTACACCTAGTTATTCAGGGGCTGGGGGTAGTGCTTACCATGCTGTTCCTTCTCCTAATATGGTGAGCCAGCCCATTACTCTTCCATCCTCGGGAGATGCTAATGAGGCTATAAAACTTCTACGAACTCAGTTCGAGGCCTTCAAAGAGAAAGATGGTCTACAGAGGCTGGGAATCAAACAACCTTATCCGGTTGAATGGAAGGAAGTCCCATTCCCTCCAAAGTACAAGATTCCTACAATCATGCTGTTTGACGGCAATACTTCTCCGAGTCAGTTCATTAACCACTTTGAGGTAATGACTGTCCAGCTCCAGCCAAGTGATGCTCTTCTTACTAGAGTTTTTGTCGGTTGCTTAGCCGGTACGGCATATGACTGGTACCGCAGCCTGCTTGATGGTTCTATCACTTCATTTGCTGGACTCAAGCAAATATTCCTGGAATGCTTCTACGAGGGTATCAACGATATGACTATATCTGCCCTCAATAAGATCAAGCAAAGACATAATAAAACTAATGAGAGTTTTATTGAACGATTCCGTCGAGAAGCACTTAAAATGCCTCCCGGAACCCCATCGGTTGTAACGATAGACACTTGTAAATCAAACTTGTTGCCTATCATTAGCATGTGGACCGGGTCAACACAGTTCCAGGACTGGCCGTCATTCATTGTTAACGCTAAAGCGGCTGAGGTGAGTGCCGAGAAGTTCAAGCAGTTAGGGGTACATATGTCTAACCCTGATCGAGATGAATCTTCTGTATCCGATGGCGGTAATCGCCAGAACAACCACAAGAACAAAGAAACCTTGAATATCAATCTTAAGAACAAGGAATCCTTGGCTGTTAACGTGGCTTAACCCACATCTACCTCTACTCCTTCTGCACCTCCACCAAAGGAACCTCGCCCAAAAGTAGAGTATTCATTTGATGAAAATGATACAGCGAGCATCTTCGACTATCTGCTGAAGAGCAATAAATTGTAACTTCTTGACCCAAAGAAGTCTGATGAGGTCGGTAAAACTGACCATCCTAAGTACTGTGTTTATCACAAGTTCATAGGACATCCTACTCGGGCATGCTATGTGCTCAAAGGGAAGATTCAAGAGCTAGTCAACGCCGGTGTCATCACTCTCCAACAAGATAAGAAGACTGTTACCGCGAACATGGTCTCAGTACAGTTTGGTAACTTCCCTCCATAAATGGTACAGCATGGTGTCATCCCTATCCCCAAGGCTATTCTTCAGATCGATGATCTCCCTCCTCCACGGAGTGAAGGTCTCGTCCCCTTATCTCTTGATAACGGTGAGATTATATGGATCCACCCTGATCTTCTTGCAGACTTCAAGACACCTTTCTCGTCTAAGCAAAAAGACCGCTCTAAGGGCAGAACAAAGACCTGCAATATGGTGTCTTTTGACCCCATAATTGAAAAGAAAATCCTGCTGGGCACCAGATCAGGGAAAGCCTATTTACGGGAATTTTTCGAAAGTCAAGAAAACCCTGCTTCTACTTCTGAGTCTACTCCAGTGCAACCTGTCTCTACAGAAGTCATCCCTTCTACAACCTCACCGGTTGTAGAACCCATTCCTCCTAAACCTGCAGCAGCCGACAAAGACAAATAACAAGTCCGTTTCGACAAAGTTTTGAAGAAGTCATCCCCCTCTGGACTTGAAAAGCCATATAACTTTGATATATTGGCTCAACTAGCCAACACACCGGCTAGGCTGTCCATTTTCGAGCTCTTATGCCTCTCTAAAGAGACTCGAGAAACACTGAGTGAGGCTTTGATGCAGGCAGACACTTGCCTAACTCTTATTAAGAAACCTGAGGCAGAACCTGTCTCTTGTCTCCATTGTCACAGTATGCTGGAATTAATTCCAAATATTACCTTCACACAAGATGACATGTTAATAGAAGACAATCGACATGACCGTCCACTCTACTTTACAGGATATGTCGACTCCATGAAGGTCGATCGTATTCTGATAGATCCAGGGTCAGCACTCAGCATTATGCTAAAGACAATGTTGGATGCTCTGAAGATTCCAGTACACAGCCTCTCCAGCACTATCACCACCATTCTAGGGTTCAATCAGGGAAGAAGTGAACCTTTAGGCAAGATACGCCTAAAACTCCAAATCGACAATCTTCGTACGAAGGTGACCTTCTATATTATAGACAATCATGGTTGTTCCTACAATGCACTTCTTGGGAGACCATTCCTGCATGAACACAATATTGTTCCTTCTACTCTCCATCAATGCTTTAAATACGTTGATGACAAAGGAGAAGTCCAAAAAGAAGTTGCGAATCTCTACCCGTTTAAAGGCGTTGAAGCATATTGCAACGACGCTCGCATGTACAAAGAAGAGTTCATGAAGGTGGTATTAGCCATGGATGGTGAAGAAGAACAGGAAGCAGAGCCCAGTGACACTCTCATCATACCTGTCAAAGGGCGTGTCTCTCATCCTCAATCCTCCAAGCCACTAGCTATTCATCTGCCAGCCCAGAAGCAATCGATTGGTGATAATCAAGATCAAAGGGAGCTCACCTCTTCTGAGCCACTGTTTATCGACTTACGTCGTAACAAAGATCAAAAGGAGCACATCTCTTCTGAGCCGCTTGTTATTGACCTCCGTCGTAACAAAGATCAAAGGGAGCTCACCTCTTCTGAGCTGCTTGTTATTGACCTTCGTCGTAGCAAGCCTCCTCTCCGCTCTTCTTCTTCTCCTCTTGTAATCGATCTGACCAAGCCGGCTATGGCTAAAGGTCCTATTATAAATATGGATGTACAAATCAATAAAAAAGTATCTACTTTCCAGTATACTGATGTCATTTATCATACTAAATGCTATTTGGATATGCTAGACAGCTTTCAGTCATTTACAATAGGAGTCGTACAATCCCTTCAGATGGAAGTATTATTTGAAAATCCAGATGACTCATATTTTGTTGTCCCTTCTCGAAAGAGAGGCGAGAGTCCAATACTTTTTAGTAAAGGACCAGAACAAAAATTCAGCTATACTGATGATAGCAAAAATAACGATATGGGACGTCTCCAACTTCGTCGTTATAGTCAACAATCAAAAGATATCATCCAAAAGATGGGTTATGATTTCATAAATGGCCTCAATTACGGTAAGGGTAGACGAACTCCTATCCGTACGGTTGTTCCGAAGGGAAAGTCAGAGATGTATTATAGCAGGACGAAAAGAGGTCTCGGATATACTTCACCTCCTATTTTATCTCCAGCAGCCTCCGATTCTGATAGCGAGGAGCGCTCTAACTCTTCTGATTCCAGATCTTGGGATTCTGACACCAGTATCGGCCAAGTTCATCGATTGATTGTATCTTCTAACATGGTCTCCGCTGAACTTCCAGAAGGTTATTACGAAGATATAGAAAAAAATCCTGAAACAGATCCTTGGGCTCAACGAATGGATACCCAATGGGAACTCCGATTCGAGCAACGGGAACCTCCTACCGAAGATCAATTAGTTCAAATTGATGTGGGAGAAGACGGGTCACCTCGTCCGATATTTATCAGCAAGAACCTCCCAGAGGCGGATAAGCAAGAATTAATTCTTCTTATTCGAGAATATATTGATGTCTTTGCTTGGAGTTATGAAGATATGCCAGGTTTAGATCCTAAAATTGCCGCACATAAACTAAATATTTTGCCTAATGCAAAGCCGGTCAAACAGCAGCAAAGGCGATTCAAGCCAGAAATGATGGACGCGATTGATGATGAAGTCAAAAAGCTCATAGCTTGTGGCTTTATTCGAGAAGAACAACATCCAGATTGGGTAGCCAATGTTGTCCCAGTCTTGAAGAAAAATGGCAAAGTTCAAATTTGCATCGACTTTCGGGATCTTAATGAAGCCTGTCCAAGAGATGAGTTTTCTCTCCCGATTACAGACGTCATGATCGACAACACTTGTGGGTTCGAAAGGATATCCTTCATGGATGGATTCTCCGGATACAATCAGATTCGGATGAATCCTGAAGATAAAAAACATACTTCCTTTTCGTACTCCTCGTGGAGTCTATTGCTACACGGTGATGCCATTTGGTCTCAAGAACGCTGGTGCAACTTACCAACGAGCTATGAGTACCATCTTTCGAGATCATCTGTGCATGACTGTCGAATGCTATGTTGACGATATTGCTGTCAAGAGTCGTCTAAAGGAAGATCACATTCAAGATTTAAGAACTATCTTCAATCTAATGCGACAACATCAACTTAAAATGAATCCCACCAAGTCATTCTTGGGTGTCTCTAGTGGTAAATTTCTCGGCTTCGTCATTACCTCTAAGGGTATACACGTGGATCCCGAGAAGATCAAAGCCATTCAAGAGATGCGTCCTCCACGCAATCTAAAAGAGCTACGAGGATTCCAAGGTCGACTTGCGTACATCAGGAGATTCATTTCAAATCTGTCTGGACGCTGCAGACTATTTACCTAGTTAATGAAGAAGGGTGTATCTTTTATTTGGACTGAAGAATGTCAACGAGCGTTCGATGATATAAAGCAATATCTCATGAACCCACCAGTCTTGGTGCCACCAATCTCTGGCATACCATTCTTAATATATGTCCGTGCTATAGATCATTCATTGGGTGCTTTACTTGCCCAGAAGAACAAAAAAGGACATGAACAAGCCATCTACTATCTTAGTCGTGCTATGATTGGTGCTGAATACTGTTATAGTTCGGTTGAGAGAGAATGCTTAGCTCTTATGTTCGCTGTTCAAAAGACTCGATATTATATCATTGGCCAAACCATTTACGTCATTTTCCGAGTTAATCCTCTTCAGGTACTGATGAAGAAGCCTAGCACACTCAATTCTCGATTGGCTACATGGGCCATTCTGCTAGCCCAATATGACATAGTTTATGTTCCGCAAAAGTCTGTTAAGGGTCAAGCACTGGCTGACTTTTTAGCAGCTCATCCTGTGCCGGAGACATCAAAGCTTTATGATTAAATTTCTGATGAAACATTGGAATCAAATATGATCACTGAAGAATTTCCTACCTGGCATCTGTTCTTCGACGGAGCATCCCGGATCGAACCCAATGGGACCATTGTTGCAGGAGTTGGAATTGTTTTAGTCTCTCCAGAAGGACTAGCTATTCAAAGGGCTTACTCCTTAGATCAGCCATACTCTAACAATGTGGCTGAGTACAATGCTTTGTTTATCAGACTCCAATTAGCTAAATAGTTGGAGGTCGAATATCTTGAAGTCTATGGCGATTCTAAACTGGTTGTCAATCAGGTTAGAGGAACATACGAGGTTCGCCATCAAGATTTAGTGACCTATCGTGAAGCTGTAATTTATATGGCTACATCATTCAAGGCCTTCTTCATTGAATATGTCCGACGAGCTTGCAACACTGAGGTAGATGCTTTAGCTAATCTCGCGACGGTCTTAGCAATTCCTGTTAAGAGACAACAAGTGGTTGTTATTTCCAATAGAGAGTTGTTCTGTATAGAAAACAATCTTAACATTGAGTTCAGTAACTTCGCTGAAATCAACATTATCGATGAAGATTGGAGAGCTCCTTTTATTGACTTCGTAGTTCATGACATACTTCCTGAAGATCCTAAGGAGGCTACGAGTATTCGTCGACGATCTCTTCGATTCTACTACAATCAGACCACCAAGACTCTCTATCGACGGACTTATGACGGCCTACTCTTGCGCTGTCTTGCTGGTAATGAAGCGAAGCAAGTATTGCATGAAGTTCATGATGGTGTTTGTGGAGCACATCAACCCGGCCCTAAACTACAAGATCGTATCCGATGAATGGGTTATTATTGCCCCTCTATGGTGTCTGATGCCATCGAATATGCAAAAAAATGTCGAGCCTGTCAAATCCATACAGATTTCATCCATCAACCGTCGAAATTCCTTCATCCGACTGCTGCTTTCTGGCCTTTTGAAGCTTGGGATATGGATATTATAGGTCCTATCAATCCTCCTTCTTCTAAAGGACATAGGTTTATACTCCATAACGGATTATTTCTCCAAGTGGGCTGAAGCTATACCTTTGGCTGAAGTTAAAACCAGCAGTGTTATCAATTTCGTCAAACATCATGTCATCTACAGATTTGGTGTACCTCGACAAATCATTCATGACAATGGACCTCAGTTCATTAGTCAAAAGTTTACCAGATTCTGTGATGATCATCGGATTGACAATGTTGCCTCTACGGCTTACAACCCTGCTGCTAATGGCTTGGCTGAAGCCTTCAACAAGACTATTATCAAGCTCCTTAAGAAGTTTGTGTCTACTAACAAACGGAATTGGAGTAAAAAGCTTGGAGAATGTCTATGGGCCTACCGCTCTACGGTCCGCAACCCCACAGGCTGTACACCCTTCTCTTTGGTATATGGTTGTGAAGCAGTTCTACCCTTGGAACTTCAAATTCCATTTCTAAGGATTGCCATCGCCAATGAGTTGACGACAGAGAACAATGATCTTCTTCGACTTCAAGAACTGGAGGCGCTCGACGAGAAGCGACTATTGGCTCAACAACACATAGAGTTATATCAAGCCAGTATCTCGAAGACTTTCAACCGCAAAGTTAAAGTCAGAGACTTTCAGAAAGGAGAACTCGTTCTTACAGTCAGACGTCCCATGACTATGACTCACATAAGCAAAGGCAAGTTCGATGCAAAATGGGAAGGGCCTTATATCGTGAGTAAAGTCTTCTCAAACGGAGCCTATCAACTCACAGAGCTAGATGGTCGAGTTGCAATGATGCCTATCAATGGCAAGTTCCTTAAAAAATATTATGTATAAATGTAAAAAGGATTTCTTGTACATATGATCGGACCACTACCGTCCTTTTCAAAAATATAATCGACAAAAGAGCCGAGAACATCCTTGCCCGATTTCACTAGAAATGCACAAGCAGCCATCCTCATGGCCTCTTCTTCTTCGGTCTTCCCTGGGTCAACAAGAAAGTCCAAGATGTCCCTTGGTGGCTTGGGTGCAGACGAACCTTCGCCCGCTTCCGTCTGCGTTGGCTGGTTTACTTCGGCTGGAGGTTCCTCCGTGATTTCTTCAACCTTCGGGACAATCTCAGCTTTCTTGGATGCATCTTCAGACGACATTTTTGTGTTGAAGAGTGAAAGTGATCGTTCCATTTCAATTTCTGTTCTATTTATAGGCAGAGATTCTCAAAACATCGTAGCGACGCGTTTTTCTCAACGTTTATTACATTCATTCGACGGTTCACCCGTTCATTACATTCATCTGACGGTTCATCCGTTCATTACATTCATTCTGACGGTTCATTCGTTCATCTCGACGATTCATTTCGTTCATACATTTTGACGGTTCATCCGTTTATCCCGACGATTTATTTCGTTCACACATTTTGACGGTTCATCCGTTCATCCCGACGATTCATCCGTTCATCCATATTAGCGACTTGTTATGTATTTAATACCTCTGATTAAGTTGTCTATCGAAATAATGATATTCAACAAATTATATTCTGTCATGTCCACATTACCTCTGAGCAGATATAATAAATATAATTATTTTCTAAATCAAAAAATATATTATGTCCTGAACCTCTGAATATATTTCCTATTGCTATTATTTATATCCGTAATAGGATATGCAATAAATAATAGAGCCACAAAAAAAATATCTTTTTATTGATTAAGATAAAAAGCATTACAAAAAGACATATTACAAAGGAGAAAGTAAAAAATGATTCATTCAATTGGTGGAGTCATTAGACTAGCTATCTGCTGCTTCAAAGTTTGAAGTCGTTCTTTATGAGAATCTAGCACCCGCCTTCTAGCTTCCTCCATTCCAGATTTATCGTCGAATGTCGGTAAGGTCACTAGTCGGCGAGCGATTTCATCTTGATGAGACGTGACAAACTTATTCTTTTCATGGGTTAGAATGTCAAGTTGCTGGACTGCAGCCTGATGCTGTGTCGTCTCTTCCTCAAGAGCAAGTTGGACGATTCTTAACTCTTCCTGAAGTCGAGCAAACGCTGCAGTCAGTTCAGCAACCTTCTTTTCTTTTTCCCCAGCAGCAGACGCTAATATCTCCATCTGGGAATCATACTCTGAAGACTTTGTAGCGAAAGTGTCCAAAAAAATCTTGAAATTAGCCTTCGTAACTTCGGCTTCTCGAGTCATCCTTTCAAATTCTGCATTTACCAAGGGCTCTATCTCCCCCCGATTAAGATCTTTATAAATCTTAATGGATTCCTCCAGCTCATCTAGTATATGTTCGAGATAGGCAGCTTGAGCTTCATCACCTTGGCTTCGGATAGCGCCGATCAGATTAGTTGGGCCTCTGACGGTGATGAAACCAACATTCTCTCTTTCCATTACCCTTTCTACTAAGGGCCCTAAGAAAGTGAAGAAGAGGTTGGTGAAGGAACCAACTATAAATTTATTGGTAGCTGCTGCACTGGGTGTAGCAGCTACTCCTATAGAAGTTGAAGCAGCAGAGGCCTGTAAAGGTGGGAGTTCGACTTCTGGAGCATGAGCTGAAGTCTCTCTGGACAAGGGCGCCATAGTGGAGCTTGTTGCCCCCTCCTAGATGTTCCTCTGCGACATCGATTAAACATCATCAGTTTACTGTCATTAGCGATTATCAAACCAGATCAAAAATAAGGGTAAGCTTACCATTGCTGGGTTTAGTGACCAAATTGTCATTTGTTGACATAGGCTGCAGCCTCGCAGAAGTAGCTTTAGACATTACTACCTGACTGCTTCCCGCTTTCGAGCCGCCCGACAAATGACGTCTACTGCTAGCTATCGCTTTTGTCTGCACTATATCAGTGCATACTGGAGGAATTGGAGAAGGTTGAGTTTCTGCATGAATAAAAGTTAAGATGTTAGTCATTCTACCTATAAAAGAAGATTATCAATATCAGCCAATACCTCTTGGTTCAGTGACAGTAGCTTCCTCCGGTGCTACGTCATTAACAGTGTTCGGTTCTTGGGATGTATGGACATCGGCATCCTCTTCTAGATCCAAGTTGTCATCCTCGGTAGATGTTTCTTCATCCGCACCCTCTTCTTGTGCCTTCTCGCTATCACTAGCGTCGACTGGATCTATATCATCATTGAAGCTGAAGTCACAGTCTTCCAGGGCCTCGATCATCAGTCGATCCTCTTCAGCCCTACGAGACCTTGGTGTAGCTGGAAGAGGGGCAGTTTCCGTTGCAAGCGTAGGAGATGGCAATACTTCGACAGAGGATCCCGATTCATTGATTGGAGTTGGAGTTGCAGTTGCTTCTGCAGCCCCATCCTTTGTCTCTGCGGTCTCCTCTCTTGTCTCTGCAACCTGGTCTCCTTTCTCTGCACTGGAAGTTTCTTGCCTGGGCTAGAAAGCAGGTGTCGGAGAGGCCATCATTACCCCGAAGACAGCACTGATTAAGGCTGATGTATGAGTAGATATCGAGGGAGTGGTGACTTTCTTTCTGAAAGCTAATTTTGTCCTGCGTAGAGGTTCTTCTGGAATATCTATGTCTGCTGCGTGTGGTCTTCTTTGAATGGAAGTAGGGGTGGTTGCCTCTTCTCTATGAACCAACTCGGCATGTTGTCGAGATTGTGAGCGAGTGGTGACTCTGTCTGAAGAGTCCACGACGGCCTTCTTCTTTAAGACAGGCGAAGATGTTTCTTCTGCCTTCCTTTTTCTCTCCTTGATCGGAGATCTGACAACTTTTAGAGAGACACGTAGCGGCTCGTAGACTTCTTCGGGGAAATTTGCTTCCCTCGAGGCTTTTAAAGGTACATCAGCTGGCTCGTGCTCCTCATCATTTCTAGGAAGCAATATAACAGGTGCTCCTTTCTTAAATTGAGTTGTCGTCGCAAAACTGTCTGCCATATTGAAGTTCTCGGCAAAAGTGTTTGCGGATGTGTAAAAGATCGAGTAGGTATATAGCATGCGAGGGCCACGATCACTTCTTGTTGGCATTGAGAATGTTGTCCACGTGTCACGAGCATTGTAATATGCCAAAGCCCGGGCTCCATCATTTAAAAAACCTTTTCCCTGTAGGCATGTGGTAGCATTACCTATATGAAATTGGTCATAACCGAATTGGCGTGCAAATCGGCTGGGGAGATAAGGCTCGAGATAGAATTCTTCTTCAAACCGGTACACCAAGTGGGATGGCCGAATTGTTTTTAACCAGTCGAAAGCTGTATGGCCCAACGGCTGCATCCTCATAGAGTCGACGAGGTTTGTTGACATATGCTCATAGCCAACTGGAGGGAGAACACAATAAAAGTTCCAGCCCTTGTCGAGATTCAGAGTTCGTCGGCATTCTCTCAGAGTAGTGTAGATCCATTTACATTCCAAAAATCTTCTTAAAAAGCTACCGCCCACTGCCCCCATGTTAGGATTCATCAAAGAAGGATGATATAAAAGCAGCCATCCAAACATATAGGTGTATGGCAGTTCCAGATGAGGAAAACTTCCTTTCTCTCCTTTTTCTTGAATCATCGAGTCAACGAAAAGGCGGAGGTCGGCATTTACCCTGCATGTCATTGCTGACAGCAGATCCATCTGGTAGCTGAAAACCAGACGGACAACCGTAAATAGTACACTACGGTGGAAGCGGTCAACTGCACTGACTCCAGGAACGACATATCGTCGGAGCCAGTAAGTAAGGAAACCCGCCAGCTGGGCTTCCTTCGACATCGGCCTGTAGCCCATCCTCATGTAGCTTTCAATGATGTTATCTTTCTTAAAAGGAGGATATTGAAGATCATCCTCAATCTTGATATCCATATCACCATGTGTCTCCATCAGCTCTATCACTTCACTATTGCTGAGTGGTCGAAAAAAGTTAGGATTGCAGTTTTCGTGCTCCTTGGTCTTTCTCTTAATGATGTGGTTGAGGAAGAGATATGGGAACCATTTGGTGGAGTAGCAGGTGCCGGCTGTGCCACTCTTGTAATATAGAGAGCAAATCTTGTAGTGGCAGAGGAGTTCTTCAAAGATATCTACCATATCAGCATTCTCCTGACGCAGTTTGTCTAATTCATAGTTTGTTGGGACAAACTCTTCATAGGGGATATCCCCTATTGGCAGGTGAGAGATATACTTCATCTCGTGCAAAGCTAATCCAATCTCTCCACGTGGTGTCATGAAAGTTCCAGTCCTGTAGTTGTATCGCTCCGCCAACGTGATGAATAGATGAGAATTAGGAGGGAAGCCATAAACAGTGGCGTGCACTGCATGGTACAAATTAATCTCCTTGAGCCGAGCTTCAAATTAAACCAATATCCAATTGGTTATGCAGATCCATCTCTTGTTATCTCGATTCACAAGACCTGTCAGCCGCAGATCTTGGTTCGGATACCTTCCCTCTACCATCGCAAACTCATTTGCGAATATCGGAGTTCTCACTGGGAGCAACAGTGAAGAATCTTTCGACGGAATGCAACTGGGTTTTAATCCTCTGAGTAAGGAGCAATGAAGCTCAGAGGAACTATAGAACATATCCTTGTGGTCCGGTCCCTTCTTAACACAGATGTTTGTCGCTCGGGCTTGCTGCAGCAGAGTTATGTCTCATTCCATTCTTCTGGGATAACTCGCGAAAGCATATCGGGACAAAGGAAGGCATCTGGAGATCTCAGGCAGAAGTATTATCTTCTCACCCCTCTGGAAAATCCTCTGTTCCATGCGAGGTCTCGGTTGGGAATTCTTGTCAAGAGCCTCACCAAATAAGAACAAAGGCTTCTTATGGGTAACTGCGTCAGCAGTCTGAAGAGGCTGTCCATTCATCAGACACAGTAAAGTGTCATTATCTTGTGCAGTCAGGATAGCCTGCCGAGAGGACGGTAGGGCATACTGAGGAAATGTCACGTGCGAAAGATCTTCTTTGTATTCAGGTTCAGACAGGGATCCTGCAAAGACCTTATAGTTGGGATCTTCCCGGAGGTTAACTGCATCAATAAAGAAGGCAAAGATCAATATATGCAAAATCAAAAGGTTTATTCAAAAGATCATCAAATTTGTGCTGTGTGAAAAAAGTTATCAGATTGCGCCAGCACAATCAGTCTGCGTAAGTTATCAGATTGTGCCAGCACAATCAGTCTGCACAAGTTATCAGATTGCGCCAGCACAATCAGTCTGCGCAAGTTATCAGCTTGCGCCAGCATAGCCAATCTGTGCAAGACGTCAGGTTGTGCTAACATACTTGCGCAAGACATCAGTTTGCGCTGGCACAACCGACTTGCGCAAATCGATGGATTGCGCCGACCATTTTGTCCGCGCTTTCCAATCGATTGCGCAAGAGTTTTATAAAAATAAAAACTATTGTATGTGCAGCCGAAACCCTAAACAGGGTGGCACAAATACCATCAATCTCTAAAAAGAGAGAGGTATGAAGGTCTGAAAACATCAAAAACCCTAAAAAGGGTTTCGATCATAGTTCGTCTACCTTGAAGCGCAGGATGACCCGTCTCATGACGAGAAACTCGTGACAGAACACGAGTCGAGGGTTCGGCGGGGGCCTTTTCCTTATCGGCAGCTGATCGCTTGGGAGCCATTTTTGTCGTCGACGAGAGGATGAAGGAGAAGTCGGAGTAGGAAAAAAAGCTTCTATCTCTGAGGAAGTCGAAAGCAAGTAAAGGTTGAAAGAAAAAAAAATGAAACTATTTATAGTTTCAGAAGTGTAACAGTCACCCCCAATTGCGCCACAAAAGACGGAGCAAATTCCTCCAAACGCACAATAATATCAAATCCATTTTGAAACCAGAGTTATAATATCAAATCCAAGATAAGGAACCATTTTGAAACCAGAGCTATAATATCAAATCCAAGATAAGGTCTAGCAAAATCATCGATTCATTGTATTAAGAAGAAATTCATAGTAAGAAATTACACAAGGTTTATAATACAGCTAAATCTACTCCTAAGTTAAATAATGAGAAGCAAAACAAACAAAACAAACAATAATTCTTTTTTTTAGAATGACTGAAACAAAAGTAGAGAAAACATGTTTAAGAACATTTAAGGTACAATCTGATAATAATATACGTCTATCCAAAATCATGGTACTCTAAATCCTCGTCATACTAGTAAGCAAGGCTACGATAATCACAAAGTCCTCGACTTAGGCACATACCTCTAGAATCATGGTATTTAAAATTTTTGCGATGCCGCTAGCTTGGCTGCGAAAACCTTAAATTCCCACACCCCAAAAATATATCCAAAGTCAGACTATATGTCCTCACCATGCTGGCTAATATGATTGTAGAAGACTAGATTCCATAACTTAGATGACCTAGCCCATATAATTTGTCACGCCCCAGAACCAGAATACTGGAGAGCGGGGGCAGACATAGCCAGCTACGTATATTAAAATGAATTCCATCTCACTATACGGTCACGGCTGTCTAGATACATGAGGGTTTACTACAAGCCAACAGTCTCCTATGGTCATGAACAAGCCTAGTGTCTCAATCACAAGCAAGTAAGTAAAAGTTACAAGATGTATGATCATTAAATATACAATAGTAAGGCGTCCCAAACATTACATATTTAGCTGATCATGAAGCTAGTCGTTACAAAATGTCAGGACTAGCAAGAGTTTAGTCATACATGATCAACCCTAGGATCTGTTAATCATGTTACAGCCCGTAGGCAGACAGTAAGTAAAGTACAATCGAGCTAAACAGGTGCTCGTCGGCTAAACGCCTCAAAAGAATAATTTTACAATAGAGTGGGAGAGCCAAAAATAACCCACTCGTTGCCAGGGTTCCGTCTAGTGTCCACCATCTGGCTGGAAGGTCGGTAGATCCTCTGGAGCTGCTCCGAAATCTGGCCACACAAAACCAGCTGGGTCAGACCCCAGAAAGAGCAAGTGCCACAAAGGAGCTTCACTTAAGAACTAAAACCAGCAATTAGCACAGGAATATAAATAATATAATAAAAGACAGGAAATATAAATAACTGGTAAAACTGGAAATAAGAAAAATATGTCAGGATGATATACGACGAGATAACCATGGAACTATTCAGATAGCTAGGTTACAACCCGTAAACCAAACAAGGATCGGGGTTGTAACCCTTCGTCTGAACGGAGCTTGGTTTCTCACCATTTATCGAGAAAATAAATACAAACATGCTGGTCATGTAACAGTCTGGAACAGGATCAGGGCAAGACTAGACTGGTTTAGACTCCATCCAATTATTTCACGGCCAAGCAAGAACTACGGCTTGATACTTTAACTAACTAGGGTTATCACAGTCCTAGTTACTAACAAGATGCAGTGAGATTATTCCACAGCCACAAGCCCTGCAGACCATCCAGGTCACCCAGGTCGAAAGATTAGTGTTGAATTCAGGTGGGTACATCGTCCAGGAAATGCATGTACCCTTAAGTAGCTTGAAGGGTGCAACACATGACAGTGTGCTGGAAATGTGCCCTACTCGACGGCAGGCTACAGATCCCAAGCGCGCCCAGGTAACGGGATTGCCTGTAGCTGGGAGATCTCTTCATGACTAATGTATTGATCTAGTTGATAACCTTAGTCCATTTTAGTAGGTACTCCTGACCGTGGTACTCAGGAGTCCCCTCCTAGACATGATGCAAGACAGGACTGGTTTATTTGTACAAGCACAATCACCCACGGTGTCCAGGATGTTCATTCTTGTCAAGACATGTCATGTCAGGTAGCCGTCGCAACAGCTTATCAGATATATCATGTCAAGTGTTCTTGTCAGGAGTGCGCCACGACGGGCCACTATCAGGTCATGTAAGGTCATTATGTCAGGAGTGTACCACTACGGGTCACTATCGTGTCATGCTCGGGTATCATTTCCAAACATATCAAGTAAATTCAGGAATTATCAAGTTCAGGTCAAAAGGCGTAAGGATATAAAATGGACGTAAAATATCTAATAAAATATCAATATACAGGGCTATAGAAGATCCAGGATAAGGAAAATAAAACAAACTGACAAGCTAATATAAGATCAAGCCTGCCAAAGGCCATACGCTCAGGCTACAGGTCAGCGTACGCTCAAGCTAGCGTACGAAATGGTCTAGGGCACGCGCACGCTAGCGTACGCAATAGACAGCGTACGCCCAAGTCAGCGTACCGAATGGGTCAGCGTACGCTCGAGCTAGCGTACCAAAAGTCACGCACGCTCAAAAGTCACGCTGGCAACAGTCAGCGTAACCAAGCTAGCGTACCAAAGACACGCTAGGCTAGCGTACGCTCAAAAGTCACGCTGGCAACAGTCAGCGTAACCAAGCTAGCGTACCAAAGACACGCTAGGCTAGCGTACGCTCAAAAGTCACGCTGGCAACAGTCAGCGTAACCAAGCTAGCGTACGCACGCTAAAGAGCAGCGTACCAAGGCTAGCGTACGCTCGCTAAAGAGCAGCGTACCAAGGCTAGCGTACGCTCGCTAAAGAGCGGCGTACCTCAGCGGCTTAAGCTAAAAAGCTAGCACACTGCTCACTGTCTTCTCCAAAATGGCAAGAACAGCAAGAACTCCAAGGGTTAAATCCAGGACTCCAAATGCTCATAACTCGGTCAAAACAAGTCCGAATCCAAGTTTCCAAAGGTAGAAATTGGGTAGAAGAAAATTTCCAACCATCATGGAACCATCAGAACTTGAAAACCAAGAAGTTAATTAGATCAAAACTTCAAAAATACGAAGAAGACAATTTTTCCTAGATCTACAAAAACATGCATCAAAATAAAATTCTTCAAGTTCTAAAGTGGGTTAGATCCATGCTAGGAAGCCATCAGAACCATCAAAAGGGGTTCTTAAGTGAGAGCAAGGTGCACTTGCCTAAGGGGTTGGGGGGTTGTGGAGAGGAAGGAAGAAGAAGAAGAAATAAATGAGAGTTATGGAGGAGAGAGAAGGTTGGTGGGGAAATAAATATCATGGGTTGGTGGTAGGTAGGGGGGTCCACCTTGGTCCATGATGGACCAAGCAACCAGCCGGCCAAACCAAACCAACCCAAACCGAGAGTAAACAAGCCAAGCCAAACCAAGGAGATATGCAAATACAAGATAAAATACGTATACGTATTCCAAATACGTAATACGAACAGCAGGCATTACATAATTTCATCTTGACAAAAATTAAATTAAATCAACAATGGATACCCAAAAATCAAATTCATTAACTAACCAAGAAAGATAAATATAAACTATTAGAATCAAATTTTGAGATATTTTATAATGAGATTCTCAAGGATCATTCCAGGAATCTCTCAAGGGATCCTAACTGTGATTGAGTACCTTCAAAAATATATCATAATCCTACTGCAGGCTGTAGTGGTACTCTAGTTCGAATACCACTACACAAACTCGACCTGCATGGGCCGCCACTAAAAATGTGCCACGACCCGCACCCTAGAGTAAGGGCACGAGAAGTGGGTACGTCCAGCCTACGCCGCAGTATCGGCGGTAAAACACTGTCCTAGGTCAAACATCTAACAATATAAAGGTACCGGTACAGTATATACACTCCGAATGGAGGTGACATAGCAAATACAGTCTCAATCACATCTAAGGTAGAGCATGATAAAAGATAGATAAAATATGAAATCCACAAAGAGATACCGCAGATAGAAGTCTAAGTGTTTAAGATACACAAACCCAGAAAATATCTCAAATCTCAAATACAGTAATCCATAAAGTAAATACAACTCAAGACAACTAAAATAGCTATCTATACAATCTCTACTGTGTCTCCTCTAGGCTAGCAGGCAACCTCCAAGCTATTTGTAAAATTTATCAACAGGTCCAGTCAGGACAGGAGCGAGCACAATACATCTCATGCAGATCCTAACAGGTTAGAAAATATAACGTGCAATAGAATAAGATACATGAAACGCTGAAAGAAGATGTATATGAAAAACAGAAGGATATGATAATAGGAAATATCTATATATGATAAGTAAGAACTGTAAGCAATATGTGATTTAGAGTACAATATGGTTATGTAAACGGGTTAGGTTATACAATAAAATGGGACTCCTTTGTACGTAGGTGTACAATAGACATATACAATTTCTTATACAACAGGATTGATCACATAACCATTTTTACTCTCCCTCTCCAATCAATACACAAGGATCCAATTCAGTTACGTTACCTTATACAATGGCTTGTACAATGGAGCTCAATATGATAATGAGAGTACAATATGCACAATGAGTGTACAATGATTAGGGTATTCAAAAAATATAATATGTTAGTGAAACGCACATCACAATATGTATTTAGTGAACACAAGGAGATAACATCGCAAAAGAAGATCCATATAGTACCAATCCGTGTTACCAACGTGTCAGCATCAAGTAAATTAATCTATGGCAAGAATAGACGTTCTAGCAAGTATGAAACGGTCAGAGAATGTACTCGCCTAATAACCTGAATAGCTGATAGGTATAGAGGTCCAAACTGAAGCCACAGAGTCCTATTTAGAGCAACACAGGTCAAGATGTATACGAGAGATGATAAATGAAATGTACAATGCATCTGCATGTTGTCTAGGTCAAACTAGACTAAAGTCAACACTTCGTCAACTCTAGTCAACTACACTAGTCAAATTAGGTCAACTAGGTCAAGTCCTAGCCCAAACAAGTCTAACAAGTCTCACTAGGCCTAACCAAGCCTATGCTAGCACTCACACAATCACAAGACAATGTGAACCACAAAAATGCATAATATAAAATAGATAATATATATAAATATATACCTTCATACATACATGCATATCCACATTACATACATATTTATATATATAGCCATATGTTACATCATACATATTTACATAGTTACATAGATATATACATTCATGCACATTTACATACATACTTTTATACATTATATATGTTAAAATTCATTATAATTCATTATATTTTACTTATACCTTTGATTGATTCATTCATTCATTCATATATGACATTCATTCATGCATATTACATACTTACATGCATCTATACATTATATACATTGTATATAACATGTAAAAATAGAAGGAGAAAAAAGGGAAAAACTGAAATGGAAAGGGAAGGGAAGAAAAATATAAAGAAAAGGGAAAACAGTGGACATATACATGCTTGCATCATATATTCTACATTACCATACATACTATCATTATATATTACATTATATTATTTATATATTATGCATTCATATCTATCATTACATGTATACCTTGCATTCATATCTAGCATTCACTATATACTTTCATGCATACATTGTATATCATTCTTTCATTCATGCATTTATGCATTGCTTACATACATTATATTAATTGTATTTCTACATGCTTGCATTCAACCATATATATACATTAATGTAAAGAGGATATATATCATATATATATTATTTCATTCATCTAACATATCATGTATTACATACTCAATATTCATTTAATACCCATACTACATAGGCTCATAGGTTACACAAAATGCATATATCGTATAGTCACTCTTCTACTTAAAATTAATACTGTACCAATTGGGCCTCTAATAAATTCTAGGATTAAAGTATGTTGTAGCCCTTCGTGTTAGCTTTCCGAAACTTCAAACAGATGGCATTTTCGTGTCCGGAAGCTCCCGAAATTACGAAAATATCGAAACACGTTCGTCTTTCGTACAGTTGACACTCAAATAATTCTACAAAAATTTACAGAAAGAATTTGGATTATTAAAATATATATTTGGAAAGCTAACTTCGATACGGTTCTTTTAAAAAAAATGAGAGATGAATTGGAGTTCTAAACTAAAAGTTATGACATTTCTAAGTTGCTTTGGTTAATAAAAACGTGGATGAATATTATAACGAATTTAACAAAAGAACACATATAGGCCAAGATACTTGGATACAAACATAGGTATCCAAATGAAACTCATTCTAACCATCCTAACTCCACTCTCTAACCATTATAAAATTGAATTTAAATATCTATTTAAACTATTATCATACATACATACACATGGGGTGTCCTAATTTGGGATCTATCAAGTATGACACAATACACATATCTAAAATCCTCAAGAGAGCTCCAAATGGCTTCAAATTTGAATCTAAATGGGACACATGCATGAGGATGGATCCTACGGATTCAAAACTAATTTATATGCAAAGAAAATCGATTTAGAGGATGGATTTTACCTATTGGGAGTGGAATCCCAATGAAATCCTTTTAGGACACGGCTCCGATACGAAGATCCCTCAAAGTGGACACTCCTCCTTGCACTCCTCTTCCAATCCTTGATAGTACCCTTCCCTTGGAGAATGAGAATGATTGAGGGAAGATTGGTGAAGGAATGATTTGATTTGGAGATCAAATCAATGGGAAGGCTCTCTAAAATTAGGGAAGAACAAAAGGAAAATAAAAGAGGCAAGATTGTAATGAATAAAATGAATTATTCTCCCTTAAAGGTGGCTGCCATAAAGTGTCCATTAGGGCTAACAGAAAATGTCCTAATTGCCCCTCTCTAGTCTCATATGGTTAAGTCTAGACTAGGTTCAAGTTTGGGGTCAAAATGATCTAGTTTTGAGTCTCTAACTTAACCATTCTAACATGATAAAAATTAGTTTAATTAAATAACTTAAATGTTGGGTCTTGTGAGCCATGCTTGACTTAATATTGGATCCCCTCTAGAGTTTAAGCTACCCGGGTCACAAACAAGTCGGAACGAGACGAAACTCAAGCCCGACTAAACAAATCCAATAAAAACAATATTAAAAATATAAAATTTTCCCAAAATATTAAAATATAAAAAATGACCAAAATCATAATACATCAATTTAAATATTATTAAAATAATCTAAAATTCACCAATTAATCAAAATTCTAAATAATTCAAAAGTCACAAAATGACCAAAATACCCTTAGCCTAAAAAGTTGTAAATAGTCATTCTAATCACATGGTTAGGTCCCCATGATCATGGTTAGTCTCTAGGCTCAACAGTTCTAGAGTTCACTAGCTAACACATCAAAATTATAATTCACCAATTTTAACTAGTATTAAATTAATTAAAAAAATTCATAAATCATAAATCCTATTATTAAATAATAAACTTTTACAAAAGTTCAAAATTACCCTCATTTGAAAAACTGGGTGTTACAATCCTACCCTCCTTAGAAAAATTTCGTCCTCGAAATTAAAATGTTCATACTCCTTCTAGGTCAAACCCCCATAATCAAAGTCTCAGAACTTAAACAAATCATACGATTTAAAAGGATGACATACAGGGTCATGGCATACGGTGGTAGTAAAAGTCTCATCTAGGTATACTAGTTATGCTAAACCAAAACGGTCATAGGATATCAAAACATACAAGCAATCAGGGGTGTTAAACTGGAAAAGATACAGAAATAACAAATCATCAAAACTGTAAGGCAGTCTACCATCCTATATGAAAACTGGTACTTATCAAAAAATAAAATAAGATAACTACCAATTATCTATAATGGGGTACTATTCAAAGAAAAATCAAAATCAAAAGTTAAAGAATGAAAGTCAATTGCATTGAAATCCAATCACATATATATATATATATATATATATATATATATATATATATATATATATATATATATATAGAGAGAGAGAGAGAGAGAGAGAGAGAGCGTTAGAGAGGGAAAAGCTAGCATTATGTAAAGGTTATGTGGTTCGTGTGTGTATGGGTGTATGTGGACATGTTCATATGGTTAGATAGTAGGCATGTGTGTGTGTGTGTGTGTGTGTGTGTGTGTGTGTGAAATATACATGAAAGTGTATATGAGGATTTGGGTTTCAAAACAATAGCTATCAAGTTACACTACTCATGGCATATTGGTTAAACAATCTACAATGCACAACCTATTTAGTCATAACATGCATGGCTAACCATATATATACATATATCTATATGTATAGAGAGGTAGAGATTTAGTTATGTATCTATATACATTATAACAGTATGCATAAACTATATATATATATATATATATATATATATATATATATATATGAACATAACATAGATATGAAGGGTTAGGTTTACATGGCAGTTGTGAACATTAGTGTACATTAGTGTAGAGTGTCAAGAGTACAGGAGTTATAACTTAAAATGAAGGGTTCAATCATTCAGTTCAGTTTAACATTACATATTAAATCTGAAATTGAACTAAACCTTTAAAATCAATGTGAAAAATGTTAACATGTATTCAGTTTCAGGATTTTGGAGAAATTTGAACATCAAAACTAACCCAATGTTCACCACAACCACAACCTAACATGTAAGAGTATGAAACCTAACATTATATCCCTATATACAACAATGTATATGGCTCAAAACATTACATTTAAAAACTGCAAATTGAACTAATCACTTAGAATCCAGTGTTAAAGGGTTAATATGCACACAATCTCAGATTTGACAAATTCAAACCCAAAACTTAACCAATTTCTTTAAGAATTGAAATCCTGTATATAACATACATGTGCAGTGATGTAAACAACAACTAATAATATGAAATTTATATTTAAATTACGAATTTAAACTGGAAAAAAAATAGAGAACTATTCTCTGATACTGTATCGTGTCAGAGATATTAGGGTTTTGAGAATTTAACATTAACAACATATTAATATGTATTTAGATGGGTTGGTAATCAAAGTGTAGCTTGCATACGTGTCAGGCAAAGTGTTTGTGTCCGCTATATATATTCTCATGTCCCAATATAAAAATCAAATTCCATATCAAGACCAACATTTAGATTCCTACCAAGATTGCAAGTAGGTGATTGATGTAATCAAGATAGTTTTATTATTATTATTATTATTATTATTATTATTATTATTTAATGCAAGAATAATAGCAAGAAGAAAATAACAATAAAATATGTTCTGCTTATCTGTTTATAAGAATAACCCATTTTGAAACCAGAGCTATAATATCAAATCCAAGATAAGGTCTAACAAAATCATCGATTCATTGTATTAAGAAGAAATTCATAGTAAGAGGTTACACAAGGTTTATAATACAGCTAAAGCTACTCCTAATTTAAATAATGAGAAGCAAAACAAACAAAACAAACAATAATTCTTTTTTTTAGAATGACTGAAACAAAGTAGAAAAAACATGTTCAAGAACATTTAAGGTACAATCTGATAATCATATGCGTCTATCCAAAATCATGGTACTCTAAATCTTCGTCATACTAGTAAGCAAGGCCACAATAATCACAAAGTCCTCGACTTAGGCACATACCTCTAGAATTATGGTATTTAAAATTTTTGCGATGCCGCTAGCTTGGCTGCAAAAATCTTAAATTCCTACACCCGAGAAATATATCCAAAGTCAGACTATATGTCCTCACCATGCTGGCTAATGTGACTGTAGAAGACTAGATTCCATAACTTAGATGACCTAGCCCATATAATTTCATCTTGACAAAAATTAAATTAAATCAACAATGGATACTCAAAAATCAAATTCATTAACTAACGAAGAAAGATAAATATAAACTATTAGAATTAAATTTTGATATATTTTATAATGAGATTCTCAAGGGTCATTCCAGGAATCTCTCAAGGGATCCTAACTTTGATTGAGTACCTTCAAAAATATATCTTAATCCTACTGCAGGCTGTAGTGGTACTCTAGTTCGAATACCACTACACAAACTCGACCTGCTTGGGCTACCACTAAAAACGTGTCACGACCCGCACCCTAGAGTAAGGGCACAAAAAGTGAGTACGTCCAGCCTACGCCGCAGTGTCGGCGGTAGAACACTGTCATAGGTCAAACATCTAACAATATAAAGGTACCTGTACGGTATATACACTCTGAATGGAGGTGACATAGCAAATACAGTCTCCATCACATCTAGAGCATGATAAAAGATAGATAAAATATGAAATCTTCAAAGAGATACCGCAGATAGAAGTCTAAGTGTTTAAGATACACAAACCCAATAAATATCTCAAATTTCAAATACAGTAATCCATAAAGTAAATACAACTCAAGACAACTAAAATAACTATCTATACAATCTCTACTGTGTCTCCTCTAGGCTAGCAGGCAACCTCCAAGCTATCTGTAAAATTTATCAACAGGTCCAGTCAGGACAGGAGCGAGCACAATACATCTCACGCAGATCATAACAGGTTAGAAAATATAACGTGCAATAGAGTAAGATACATGAAACGCTGAAAGAAGATGTATATGAAAAACAGAAGGACATGATAATAGGAAATATCTATATATGATAAGTAAGAACTGTAAGCAATATGTTATTTTGAGTACAATATAGTTATGTAAATGGGTTAGGTTATACAATAAAATAGGACTCCTTTGTACGTGGGTGTACAATGGACAAATATAATTTCTTATACAATAGGATTGATCACATAACCATTTCTACTCTCCCTCCCCAATCAATACACAAGGATCCAATTCAGTTACGTTACCTTATACAATGGCTTGTACAATGGCTTGTACAATGGAGCTCAATGTGATAATGAGAGTACAATATGCACAATGAGTATACAATGATAAGGGTATTCAATAAATACAATATGTTAGTGAAACGCACATCACAATATGTATTTAGTGAACACTATGAGATAACATCGCAAAAGAAGATCCATATAGTACCAATCCGTGTTACCAACGTGTCAGCATCAAGTAAATTAATCTATGGCAAGAATAGACGTTCTAGCAAGTATGAAACGGTCAGAGAATGTACTCGCCTGATAACCTGAATAGCTGATAGGTATAGAGGTCCAAACTGAAGCCACAGAGTCCTATTTAGAGCAACACTGGTCAAGATGTATATGAGAGATGATAAATGAAATGTACAATGCATCTGCATGTTGTCTAGATCAAACTAGACTAAAGTCAGCACTTGGTCAACTCTAGTCAACCACACTAGTCAAATTAGGTCAACTAGGTCAAGTCCTAGCCCAAACAAGTCTAACAAGTCTCACTTGGCCTAACCAAGCCTAGGCTAGCACTCACACAATCACAAGACAATATGAACCACAACAATACATAATATAAAATAGATAATATATATAAATACATACCTTCATACATACATGCATATCCACATTACATACATATTTATATATATAGGCATATGTTACATCATACATATTTACATAGTTACATAGATATATACATTCATGCACATTTACATACATACTTTTATACATTATATATGTTAAAATTCATTACAATGCATTATATTTTACTTATACCTTTGATTGATTCATTCATTCATATATGACATTCATTCATGTATATTACATACTTACATGCATCTATACATTATATATATTGTATATAACATGTAAGAATAGAAGGGGGGGAAAAAAGGAAAAACTGAAATGGAAAGGGAAGGAAAGAAAAATGTAAAGAAAAGGGAAAACAGTAGACATATACATGCTTGCATCATATATTCTACATTACCATACATACTACATTATATTATTTATATATTATGCATTCATATCTATCATTACATGTATACCTTGCATTCATATCTAGCATTCACTATATACTTTCATGCATACATTGTATATCATTCTTTTATTCATGCATTTATGCATTGCTTACATATATTATATTAATTGCATTCCTACATGCTTGCATTCAACCATATATATACATTAATGTAAAGAGGATATATATCATATATATATCATTTCATTCATCTAACATATCATGTATTACATGCTCTATATTCATTTAATACCCATACTACATAGGCTCATAGATTACACAAAATACATATATCGTATAGTCACTCTTCTACTTAAAACCAATACTGTACCAATTGGGCCTCTACTAAATTCTAGGATTAAAGTATGTTGTAGCCCTTCATGTTAGCTTTTCGAAACTTCAAACGGATGGCATTTTCGTGTCCGAAAGCTCCCGAAATCGCGAAAGTACCGAAACACGTTCGTCTTTCGTACAGCTGACACTCAAATAATTCTACAGAAATTTACAGAAAGAATTTGGCTTATTAAAATATATATTTGGAAAGCTAACTTCGATACGGTTCTTTTAAAAAAAGGGAGATAAATCAGAATTCTAAACTAAAAGTTATGACATTTCTAAGTTGCTTTGGTTAATAAAAACGTGGATGAATATTATGACGAATTTGACAAAAGAATACATATAGGCCAAGATACTTGGATACAAACATAGGTATCCAAATGAAACTCATTCTAACCATCCTAACTAAGATCAATCCACTCTCTAACCATTATAAAATTGAATTTTAATATCTATTTAAACTATTATCATACATACATACACATAGGGTGTCCTAATTTGGGATCTATCAAGTAGGACACAATACACATATCTAAAATCCTCAAGAGAGCTCCAAATGGCCTCAAATTTGAATCTAAATGGGACACATGCATGAGGATGGATCCTAAGGATTCAAAACTAATTTATATGCAAAGAAAATCGATTTAGAGGATGGGTTTTACCTATTGGGAGTGGAATCCCAATAAAATCCTTTAGGACACGGTTCCGATACGAAGATCCCTCAAAGTGGACACTCCTCCTTGTACTCCTCTTCCAATCCTTGATAGCACCCTTCCCTTGGAGAATGGGAATGATTGAGGGAAGGTTTGGTGAATGAATGATTTGATTTGGAGATCAAATCAATGGGAAGGCTCTCTAAAATTAGGGAAGAACAAAAGGAAAATAAAAGAGGCAAGATTGTAATGAATGAAATGAATCATTCTCCTCTAAAGGTGGCTGCCATAAAGTGTCCATTTGGGCTAATGGGAAATATCCTAACTGCCCCTCTCTAGTCTCATATGGTTAAGTCTAGACTAGGTTCAAGTTTGGGGTCAAAATGATCTAGTTTTGAGTCTCTAACTTAACCATTGTAACATGATAAAAATTAGTTTAATTAAATAACTTAAATGTTGGGTCTTGTGAGCCATGCTTAACTTAATATTGGATCCCCTCTAGATTTTAAGCTACACGGGTCACAATACAAATCGGAACGAGACAAAACTCAAACCCGACTAAACAAATCCAATAAAAATAATATTAAAAATATAAAATTTTCCCAAAATATTAAAATATGAAAAATGACCAAAATTATAATACATCAATTTAAATATTATTAAAATAATCTAAAATTCACCAATTAATCAAAATTCTAAATAATTCAAAAGTCACAAAATGACCAAAATACCCTCAGCATAAAAAGTTATAAATAGTCATTCTAATCACATGGTTAGGTCCACATGGTCATGGTTAGTCTCTAGGCTCAACAGTTCTAGAGTTCACTAGCTAACACATCAAAATTATAATTCGCCAATTTTAAATAGTATTAAATTAATTAAAAATTTCCATAAATCATAAATCCTATTATTAAATAATAAAGTTTACAAAAGTTCAAAATTACCCTCATTTGGAAAACTGGGTGTTACAGAAAGGGTTGTGCCTGTTTTGTGGGTCAGCTACACATGATGCGAGATTGTCCTAGTGCACCTATCCTAGCCAAAGCCCCGACTCAAGGAGGGAGTTTCAGTCACTAGATCCAGTTAGAGGTAAGTAAATAACCTAGGTTTCAGTATGCCTTTTGAGATGAATTGATGATGCATGAGTAGATTGTAGCCCTTATATGTATGATGTAACCTAGAACTAATTAGACAAGCTGATAGGTCTGAAAGCGGGAAGGCCAATGCTACAAGAGGTAGGTTAGCATGTTGTTTAATTGAGACCCTTCTTCCCTTTCTTCCACCATTGTTTGTGTGTTCTTGGTACCTTATGAAATGTCTTGTGCTATAGTGTGATTAGTGTAGTTAGAAGCGACCCCAAATTGATATTGCTTGTCATGACCAATAATATCATAACCATGTATGTTTGTTCCTTTCAATAGGATTGTATAGTTTAGATAAGGCTTTCTTGGACCATGATTGTTGGGGACATGACATTAAGAAGAGTACATACAACATAAATTTCGTGGACGAAATTTTTCTAAGGGGGTAGTATTGTAACTGCCACTTTTCCAGAATAGGAGTATTTTTGACTTTTTTTTATTTCTAGTTATTATTGTGATTTCAAATTATAATTGAATGATAATTATATTTTACAAAATGAGTAATCATATTTTTGGATTAATTACATACAATATTTGATATACTGCATATGTTATTGTGGGATATGGTTAGCCTTTAGTTAGAATAATTGTTAGTGACCCTAGTGGACTCCATTAGTGGTATTAGACAATTATCAAAGCAATTTCATTAAGTTTGAGTTAGTCTCTAGTTAGACTATCAAGTCAATTAGAAATTAGGCTAACCACCTAGTTGGAAGAAAGCCTTTTTCTCTAAACTTGTCATGACAAAATATGAGGGCTTCATAGATATTTCACATTGACCTAAAACTCTAACCCTAACCTCAAGGGGCAGTCCACTCCCTATATTTAGCCCCACTTCATCATCTTCCTCCCTCTTTCATTCAAAACCCTAACCCTAATTTAGCAAGCTTCCCCAAATTGTTCCTACATCCATTTCTCATCCAAATTCCCCCAAATTAGTCTCATTCTCATCCTCTTAGAGAGGAGAAGACTCTATTGGCAAGCTTGGAGGGATTGGAGCACTTAGAGCTTAAAGGAATTCTAGATCTAAAGGATTATTGCATTGGGCATCTATCTCCCAATTAGTATAAGCTCTCTAAACCCTTTAAATTTCATTTCATTAGTGTAGACGCATTCATTTATGACCCCATTGCATTAGGGTGCCATTAGAGAGGAGTTGAGGCTCTCCTCTTCGTATTTAAAGGGTTTTCACTTTTTATTTTGATCCACATTGGGGGAAATCCGAAAATAGGATTCTAGGGTTTGTAAAATTGATAAAATAGGTCATACTAGTGATTTAGAGCATGTATGTATGCTTTGGGTAAAGTTTATATCCATTTGGAATGCGTATCACAAGAGTATCGGTTATGCACACCAAGTGTTTGACAAAATGACCATAAGAGCATTAAATACTTTAAATTCAGTTTTAGTCATTGAAATATAGGTTAATTGCTATAGATTAGCTTTGGTAGGTGTATCTAATCAATTTGGAAATGTTTGGGGATAGCATTATTGATTGGGGGCTTGTTGTATAGTGTATTATACAACTGTCCTACTATTTCACCTTGGTTCTGTCCACTAGTTAATATTGCAGTCCACCCAATTGTTCAACCCAGGTTTTATTTGATGTTTCAGACCTTGCATGACATCCAAATGAGTTCAATCTATACATTATGCAGGAAATTTGCAATATACATGTTCTATCCACTGTGTTTGATATCATTCACTGCATTAACCTTCATGTTCACTCACTAACCTATGTTAGTATCAGTCCACCTACCTTATTCAGTCCCCATATCACTGTATCTGTCCCTGCATCTATATATTCAGTTCCAACAGTTGGAAGCATTAGTCTTCATATGTATTTGATGTTCAGTCCGAACAGTGGAAGCATCAGTCTTCATCTGTATTTGATGTTCGGTCCCAACAGTTGGAAGCATCAGCCTTCATATGCAATTGTTCAGTCTCCTATCACTGATGTATCTCTATATTATCCTATATTGTTTATTCGAATACATATCAGTTATTACATGTTCATTCTCTTGTTGTTCAGTCCACTCTAATATAAATTAGTTCCCTTGTATTCCTAATTCAGTCCCCTGTCCTATGATATGTTCAGATCATACATGTGCAGTTCATCTAATATTCATAGGTCAGTCCATGTATGGACAAGTAATTAGCCATATTAATTCATTGCCTTTGGGTATCAGTATATACATCAGTCCAGTCCCATTTGAATATCAGTCCTCTTGCTCAGTCCTTTGAGGGCCATGTTCAGTACTTAACTAATGTGTTGTCCTGTATATTTCTTTGTCCACTGTCCTTTTGAAGTATAGCCCAGTAAGGTTATGTTCTGTCCACATTACCTTGATATCAGTCCATTTTACACCTTAATGTTCAGTCCTGGTCATCCCTAATGACCAGTCCATTTTAGTTTAAATTGTTCAGATCCAACAGTGATGGCCAAGTTCATATCCATCTTGTTCAGTCTAGTTCATCCTTTAACTATCTGTCCATTCACTACATGTTCTAACATCCAGTCCCAATTACCTGTATCAGTTACATTTTGATCTGTCTTTGAGAGGACAGTAAGTTCACTCCATTCTTATGTTGCAGTCCACCTTTATAGTTTGCTATCAGTTGGTTTTATCTTGGTGTTCAGTCCAAAATATATCCATATTAATCAATCCCTTGGTTGCATTGTATCATTCATATATATATGTATATTGTTCAGTCATTAATATATGGTAGCGAAATATTAGTCCCTTAGCTAGGATCGGTCCTGCATTAACCCTTAAGTAGCAGTCACAATCGAGTGTCATGCATACCTCATAAGTTCAGTCTATTTTGAGCATTAGAGTTCAGTCCCCATTAGAAATGTTTAGTCCACTGCACATTCATGTACAGTCCATCTGATATGCATCGGTCAGTCCCTAGCTTAATGTATCATCAATTACTTTTGTTCAGATTCTTTAACTTATTGTTCGGTCCACCCTTATGCTCGTATCAGCAGTACATCCTTGTATAAACTCTTTTGTTCAGTTTCTTTAGCTCTGTGCAGTCCTAATATCTACTGTTCAGCCCAAACTACTCTTGTATCAACCCATTTAAGCATTGTCCATCCTGCATCCTAATGTTTCAGTCCATGTTAGATTATGTATCAGTTCAGATGTTGAATTATATAAGTCCCCTGTTCTAGATGAATGCCTAGTCTATATTATGTTCCGTCCTATAATGTAAGTTCAGACCCTTCATTCTAAGTTCAGATATTAGGATGTTGGCTCAAGCTCCCAGTTGTCTTCAGTCCAGTCCAATTTCATAACTTGCTCAATCCCTTACGGTCACCCATATATGCTAATAACAGTTATCATGTACCTGGGTTCACATCTAATTGATGTTTCACTACACTATATTTCATTGTCAGTTCTATACAAATTTACCTACTGTTTTACCTACATCATTTATATGTATCAGTCCCTACTTTATATAGGTTCAGTCTTGCCTTTAGTTCAATCCTAATTTTATTTGTTTAGTTTCCTTATGTTCAGTCTTCCTATTGACTGGTATCAAGTGAGGGACCATTAAAGGTTTAGTATAATTCAGTCCCAGTTTATTAGCAAGAACCTTAATGTTTTAGTCACCAACTTTAGTATCAGTCCCAATATACATGAGACATCAGTCCATTCTCTTTTAGTCTCGGTCTTTATAAATAGGGGTTATTTGATGTTTCAGTTTTTGGAACCTTTTGTATCAGTCCTGATACCATTTTGGTATCAGGCAGAGAACTGATTGTTTGGGGGTGTTTAGATAATTGTTCAGTCCTACAGTTATTGTTTCAGTCCCAATTCACAAATGTTAGTCCACTGTTTATATGTCTAGTCTTGTTTTACTGTTGCAGTCCATTCCTTAATTTCGAACATGCCTCATCTATACTATAACTGATCAGTCCCTAGATAATACTTGTTCAGTTACTGCATCTATTTCAGTTCCTATCACTGCCCTGTCTCTTCTGCTCATTTGAAGTTCAGTCTTTGATAACTTGTTCAGCCTATATGTTGTAATGTGCAAGTCATCATGTAATGACATGTCCTGGATACATTTAGCCTACACCATATCCTTTTGCCTCAGTCCACTCAAAACACTTGATGTTTCAGTCCTTAGCATTATCTGTATATCCCCTTAGTAACAGTCTTGAGGGAATTGCATATATATATTTACTGCCCCTATCATAAGAAATATACTATAGATATGTGCCAGTCATATATATATATATATATATATATATATATATATACAACCCCCTCCCGAGCTTCACGTGGGCCGTCTCGGGGCTCGTGGATGGGGGGCCCGAGACTTTCTCGGGCAGCCCGCCAGCTCTCTTCCCCCCCTTTTTTTCTTCTTTATTTTTGATTTTCGAATTTTTGGGTTTGGGCCATGCCGGGCAGGCCCTGGTGGGCTGGTCCAGCTTGTGGGCCTTGTATCAGCTCCTAGTGAGCCTTTTCTTTCAATAAATTTTCCTGTTAAAATATATTTTTTTTTGCCTAGAAGGGGTAAAAAAAATTTTCTGCATGAGCCACCACAAAAAACGTGTCACGACCCGCACCCACTGTGAGGGTACGAGACGTAACAACGCCCAGCCTACGCCGCAGTGTCGGCGGTAGAACGCTGTCCTAGGTCAACATACATCTAACAATATATATCTAAACAGTTTATACTCCCCGAATGGGGGTGACATAGCAGTAAAACTCAATCACAACTAAGGAAGAGATAGCACGATATGAAATAGAACTCAAGAAAATAAATAGATGAAAAGTAGTCTAAGATAATCCCAGCAATATCCAGAAGTACATGGTCTCAGATATAGAATGAAGGAATATATACAACTCTGAACTCCAAATATAGTCTAGCTAAAACATGTCTCAAGATTGCATAAAGTAAAATAAGCCTAACTAATCTAATCTAGGCAATCGGGACGATATCCTCAGCTAGAGCTGGGTCCTCCTGAGGGTCCAGCTCGCAGGTGTCATCTAAGGCTGCCCCGTAGTAGGTATCCAGGCAAGCCTCCTTCTCGTCCTATGTAATATTTTCAACAGGTCCAGTCAGGACAGGAGCGAGTACAGTACATCTCAACAGTTCATAGCAGGTTAGAAGATATAATCATACAGTAAAGTAAGATACAAGTACTGAAAGAAGTGCAGTATGTAAACAGAGAGAGAAAGTTGTAATAGAAATATCTACTATAAATAAAGAGCTAACATGTGACTAGTGAGTCAGAGTACAATATAGACATATAAATGGCATAGGAGATTCTGATGCTACACTATGGAAGAGATTCTGATACTACACTACTTGGATAGTATTCACATGTCTATTTCTATTCCCCCGTACCCCCAATCAGTACACAAGGATCCAACCAGGTTATGTTATGATACTATGTAATGCCCCCGAAGGGTGGTAAGCCCCCGAAGGGTGGTAAGCCTCCGAAAGGTGATAAGCCCCCGAAGGGTGATACATAGTAGACCCATAAATGGGATAAGGATTCCAGGAAGACTCTGTGATCATAAGAGTATATGTCACAAGTGATCGAAGAATCAACGAAGCATAGTGATACGCTATGTAAGTGAAACGCACAGAACATAGAGTACCCGATGCTCCCTAAGGATAACATCTCAAGAAGGGATCCATATAGTACCAATCCGTGTGACCAACGTGACAGTACAAGTAAAGTAATCTACTGCAGAAAATAGTTCTAAGCAGGATATGAAATGATCAGAGAATGTACTCGCCTGTATCTGAGTGTCTAATATGAAAGGTACTGTCCGAGGAGTGGTGTCTGGCTCCTAATCAGAACAGCACAAGTCACAACAAGTCCAAAATGGTATAATGAAGTCCTACTATGCATTCTACATGATTCTAGGTCAATCTAGGCCAAAGTCAACTCTTGGTCAACTCTGGTCAACCCTAGAAGTCAAACTTGGTCAATCTAGTCTAAATTAGGCCAAACTAGTCTATACTAGACTACATTAGCCTAACACTAGGCCACTAAACCTACACTAGCTAGTACACACACTACTAGGCTATCTAGACCAACTACAAGTTATATGTTATCTTAACACCACATGTAAATATACTAGCTAGGTACCCATATACCTATACATAGGTATAGGCAAAAACACATATCATTGATATATATACATCACATGTCTACCTTAGGTTATATGACATATACAATAGGAACTAACATATATCTATATACATTTAGATATAGGCTCAAACATATATATACATAATACATTGTATATATATAGGTATACATCCCTATACATTTCACACACATACACATCTAGATATTCATATATAATATATATATATATATATATATATATATATATATATATATATATATATATATACATATGCATATAAAGAGAGGGAAGGCTAGTGTGTGTGTGTATGCAAGATAAACAGTGTGCAGGAACTACAAAACAGGGAAAGAGAGAGAGGAAAGTGTGTGTGTAGAGGACAGGTTATGAGTGAAAACATGTGTGTGTTGGGTAGAGAACTGTGTGTGGTGTTCAGGTGAGTGTCATGTGTGTGTGTGTGTGTGTGTGCTGCTGTGTGTGGGAGATGTGTGGCTGAAACAGTGAGGGAAAACTGTGAGGAAATAGTTAAGAGTGTGTATGTATGAATGCTCAGGTTTCAGTCACGGCAAACAGTGAAAAGGAATGATAGGCAACAAGTAAACAGAAATAACATTTAATCTGGTTTAAGGAAAGGAAACCAAATCACAGCAAACTGGAATCATTACCCATTTAAACTCAGTTTTCAAACACCCTTGTATTCTCAGTTTTCAGTCCCTACTCTAAAACCCCATTTAAACTTCAAATATCAATCAAACAATCCCATAATCATACACACAGTTAGACTACATATAGGAGAACTGATTTAGAGACTAAAACATGTAACTAACAGTATAAATTATGGTTTAAACAGTTGCCAAAGTTTATCCCAAGAAACTGGAAATGTCGGAAATAATTCTGTTATTGACAGTTTGGTCCCAATCATTCACAACCATATTTCGATCCCAATTTTCAACCAAATCACACCAAAATCGAAACCAATTTAGATTACATATAGGAGAACATGATTAAGGTCTGAAACCAACAATTTAACAGCAATAATTGGATTAAAATAGATGACAAGTTCAGGTTTTAAAACTGGAAGAAAACAGGATATTGATACATAACTTGAAAACTGGAAATGTGCTAACACCTAATGAAAACATATCAAATTTCAAATTAATAAGTTGGTAATGTATATACACCACAAATATGTGTCCCACAACCTATTCGTATCCAACAAGATGGACACGAATGTGTCCAAACACGAATAACACTAAACAGTGCACACACAGACACTGTGTGGACCACAGGCTCGTGCGTGTGTGCAGGCGTGTCGTGCACACGACACAGGCCAAACTAGGCCTCGTGCTCGTACACACGTGTACCCCTATACTAGGTCTAGGTCTAGGTCAACCTGCACCCTATCCTAGTGTGTTGTGTCCGACGCAATAACGCCGTGTCAGTGCGTGTTTTCAACAGTGCGACGTGCAGTGTGAAATCGGTACGGGTAGGATTTCTTCCAATCCGCTCGATTAGATGAGCTAAAAATTGGTCTGTGTCATGTCAGTCATGTGTCCTAAGTGTCACCAAAATTTCATCCTAAATAGTGCCGTGTCGTGTCCGCTAGGACACCCGAACAGCAGGGGACAGTGCTCACTGTGTCGTGCACGGGTTCCTGTGTCCAAAACCGACACGAATTGACACTAAAACACAAAACAATCTTCACAAAAATTAATGCACACATGAAGATCTACAGATCTATGCAATCATATTTCAAAAATACGAAAATCGAATCCTTAGTGGCATTTCTACAAACACCTAGGTTACAGCCATGATACGTGTCCAAATGGACACGAAACTTAGGATAGCCGACACAAAACCTATACTAATACTTAGGGGACCCTTAGGGCTTCCTATTCATGAAGACAAATTGAAAATCCATGAAGAAATGACAAAGTTACCTATTGATGAACTTCCAATGAAAAATCCCCTTTGTGAGCTCCTTTGTTGGTATCCCAATCCAATCAAAACAACCTCAAACTGAAACAAATTTCCAATATCAGCAAGAATAATAATATTAGGATCTAATGCAACTAGTTTGGGGAAAAAGGACCTAAAATGGATTTTATATGAATTTAGAAAGATGGAAACTTACCTCTTTCTTTCTTGAAATAAAATTCCTAAGGAAATGAGGCTAGCCCTAGATTTTAGGACGGGTTTTATAGTGGGAGAATCCCAATGCTATAGGTGGCTGGCCACATCTCCTAGGGATTAGGGTTTGCTAGTTTGGGCTTTGGGCCAAGTTACATAGGCTATGGTTTGATTGTTTTATTAATGGCTCTAAATCATAAGCCATGACTTATGTCTTTCTAATTTCTATTGCTAATTAAGTTCTAATGACCAAACCAAAGATTAGGCTAGGTTAGACTAGAGTCATATATCCTAACCAAGTCCATACTAACCAGGGTTAGCTCCTAGGTTGGTCTACATGGGTCCAAACTAGTCAAAATTAATCTAGTCCAAACAATTCCAAAATAATTCCTAAAAATTCCCAAAAATTCTAATAAATTCTAAGAAATTTAAATTACCCCAAAAAAGACAAAAATACCCTCACACTAGAAATATGGTAGTGACAAATCTACCCTCCTTAAAAGTATTTTGTCCTCGAAATTGAAAGGCGAAATACCACTGATGAGAAGGATAGAAAGCATACCTCACGGTCCAAAAAGATAAGGGTAGTGCTCGCACATCTCATCCTCCCGCTCCCAGGTAGACTCTCCTGGAGGGTGATGCCTCCATGCGACGCGTACCAAGGGTATCACCTGGTTCCTCAGATCCTTCTCCCGTCGATCCAGAATCTCTACTGGCTGCTCTGGATAGCTGAGAGAAGGTCCAACCTCTATCTCTGAATGATCGAGCACATGGCTAGGGTCAGCCATGTACCGTCTCAACTGTGATACATGAAATACGTTGTGGATCCCTACTAGTACAGGCGGCAGGTTTAGCTTGTATGCAACGTCACCGACTCTCCCGTTGATAACGAAAGGGCCGATGAAGCGCGGGCTAAGCTTCCCGCCTCCACCAAAACATATCGTACCACGAGTCAGAGATATCCTCAAGAAAACCTGGTCTCCGACCTATTCACAAGCAAGGTCTCAATTAATTATAATAAACAAACATGATCAAAAATCACAAACAAACAAACCTAAATCTAATCCTACTCTAATCTGTACCTCAAACTCCAAGGGCCTCCGGTGGCTATCGGCCCAGTGACGATGTCTGTCCTGCGCCACGCGAAGTCTGTCCCTGATGAGCTTCACCTTCTCGACCGCATCAACAACCATCTCTGGCCCCAGTAAAGCTCGCTCACCAACATCATCCCAGGATAAAGGTGTACGGCACCTACGCCCGTACAGAGCCTCAAAAGGTGACATCTTAATGCTGGCCTAGAAACTATTGTTGTAGGCAAACTCTACCAAATGAAGATGATCCTCCCAGGAACCTCCAAAGTCCAGGACGCACGTCCGCAGCATATCCTCAAGGGTCTGAATAGTCCGCTTTGACTGTCCGTCCGTCTGGGGGTGGTATGCAGTACTAAACTTGAGCTGAGTGCCCAAACTGGTCTGCAGACTCCTCCAGAAATAGGAAGTAAAATGGCTATCCCGATCTGAGACGGTGCTGACCGAAACCCCGTAAATCCTGACTATCTGCCGCTTATACAACTCCGCCAGCCTCTCTGTAGACGTACCCACCTTGAATGGCAAGAAGTGGGCCAATTTGGTCAACCTGTCAACGATGACCCAAATCGCGTCTTTTCTTTCTGGTGTGCACGACAATCCTGATACGAAGTCCATAGTGATATGCTCCCATTTCCACTCGGGAATGGACAGCGGCTGCAATAATCCACCGGGCCTCTGTCTCTCTGCCTTGACCTGCTGACAAACCAAACACCTAGCCACGAAGCGAGACACCTCCCGCTTCATCCCTGACCACCAAACATGTTCCTGCAAATCTCGGTACATCTTGTTGGCACCCGGGTGTATAGAGTACTGAGATCTGTGGGCCTCCTGCATAACCTGCTCTCTGAGATCTCCACTGGGCACACATAACTTGGAACCGTGCCTAAGGCACCATCCTCTGCAAGAGAAAACTCGCCCTCCAGCAATCCTGCTCGAACCTGCTCTCGGAGACACCGCAGAGCAACGTCCTCAAACTGTGCCGACTTGATCCTATCCACTAAGTCTGACTGAATCTGCATCCCCCATAGCTGCATCTGTACTCCGGGCACGATCACCTCAATCCCAAGGCTCTCCAAGTCGGCAAGCAAATGCCGATCCATGGTCAAATACATGGCTGTCGGATACCTACTCAAGGCATCGGCAACCACGTTGGCCTTTCCTGGATGATACTGCAGTACAATGTCGAAATCCTTCATCAACTCCAACCATCTGCGCTGTCTCATGTTCAACTCCTTCTGAGTGAACACATACTTTAAGCTCTTGTGATCTGTGAAGATCTCCACCCTCTCACCATACAGATAATGCTTCCACAGCTTCAGAGCAAATATCACTGCTGCCAGCTCCTGGTCGTGGGTAGGGTAGTTCTTCTCATGAGGACGTAATTGCCTGGAAGAATAGGCAATTACCTTCCCATACTGCTGTAAGACGCAACCCAGCCCCTTCCCTGAAGCATCACTATAAATAGTGAAACCACCTGATCCTGAAGGCAATGTCAGAATCGGAGCTGTCGTCAGCCGCTTCTTCAACTCATCAAAGCTGCCTGACACTCCTCTGACCAAACGAACTCAGCATCCTTCCGGGTCAACCGAGTCAACGGCTCTGCAACCCGGGAGAAATCCTGCACAAATCTCCGATAATACCATGCCAGCCCCAGGAAACTCCTGATCACTGCAACTGAAGTCGGCGCTGCCCATGCCTCAACTGCTACAATCTTCTTGGGGTCAACTGAGATACCATCTCCAGTCACCATATGCCCCAAAAAGTCCACCCGGTCCAAGAAGAACTCACACTTGGAGGGCTTCCTGTAAAGCTGCTCCTTTCTGAGAGTCTCCAGCACGATCCTCAAATGCTCCTCGTGCTCCTTCTCAGTCTTGGAATATACCAAGATGTCATCAATAAACACCACCACAAACTGATCTAGATACTGGTGGAACACCTTGTTCATAAGGTTCATAAACACTGCTGGTGCATTGGTTAGCCCAAACGGCATAACCAAAAACTCGAACTGCCCGTATCGCGTCCTGAAAGCGGTCTTGGGAATATCCTCCCTCTTCACCTTCACCTGGTGATATCCCGACCTCAGATCAATCTTGGAAAATACCCGAGCTCCGCTCAACTGGTCAAATAGATCGTCGATCCGTGGCAGTGGGTATTTGTTCTTGATCATGAGGTTGTTGAGTGCCCTATAGTTAATACACATGCGTACTGACCCATCCTTCTTCGGCACAAACAACACTGGTGCACCCCATGGCGACGAACTCGAGCGGATGAAGCCCTTGTCCTGTAGCTCATCCACCTGCCTCTTCAGCTCCACCAGCTCGCTGTTGTTTACCCGATAGACATGCTGAGAGATGGGTTCCGCTCCTGGGACCAAGTCTATCGAGAACTCTATGTCTCTGTCTGGTAGCGGTCCTGGCAACTCCTCTGGGAAAACATCCATATACTCCGCTATCAAGGGGTGTAGAATCGTCTACTCCTCGACCGAGACTCCACAGAAGACTCCGCTGCTCTGCTTTGCCTGACGTCTAGAGTACTCGAACTCTGGCTCCCCCGGTGCTCTGAAGAGAACTCTACCCCCTCTGCAATCAATGCTGGCATGGTGCCTGCTCAACCAATCCATGCCTAGTACTATATCGTAGTTCGGCAATGGCATTACGAGCAGGCTCACCTCCAACTCACGGCCTCCCAAACTACTCTCCGACCCTTACAAACATCACTCACGAAGATAATACCACCCCCGGTCATGATCTTGTAAGTCCTAGGCAACGATTCAGCTATGATACCTTGTCTAATCGCAAAAGATACTGATATGAAGCTATGCGAAGCACCGGAATCAAATAATGCAAAGGCTGGACTGGGGTCGAGTTGAATCGAACTTGTAATCAGCTCTCCTATCACCTCTGCATCTCCAGCTGCCATGGCGAAAGCTCGTCCCTGCTGGCCTCCCCTGGCCTGCTTCTGGTGCTGGACGAACCTCTGCTGCTGCGTCGGCAGGCTGGTCCCCTCTGTTGGCCTGCTGGAGCTCTGACTCCACCTCCCGGAGCTGCTCGCCCCATACGGCACTCCCTCATCTGGTGGTCTGCTGAACCACACACTAGGCACTGGCCCAGCCTCTTTCGACACTCATTGAAGACGTGTCCAGGCTTCTTGCAGTAGCCACAAGTACCACCCTGCCTCTGATCCTGCTGGTGCTGCCTCGGCTGCGGCTGCTGATGGACTGGCCTCTGCTGAATCGGCTGTGGCTGAAACTGCCTCAGCTGCTGATGCTGAAAGTGGGGCCTCTTAGCCTGGCCTCCGCTGCTGCTGCTGCCTCCAACTGGGTCTCTCCCCTTCTTGAGCCTAAGCTCAAGATCATCCTCTGCTAGCAAAGCTCCTGTCAAGATCTCCTCGAACGTGGCATCCCGGTTGCCCTTGGTCAAGGACTTGACCTCCTTGACTAGGCCCTTTCGGAACCTCTGGTCCTTCGCCGTCTCGCTCAAGCCCTCCACAAACCTGCCGAGGCGGCCAAACTCCCCGGCGTACTCCTCCACTGAGAGACTCCCCTGGACCAGGCTCTCGAACTGCGACTCCAAGGCTCTGGGTGCTGAATCTGGGAAGAACTTCTTCTTGAAGAAGCCCTTAAAACTACTCCCAAGTCTGCCCAGGTACCCCCATCCTGGGGTCTGACTGATACCAGGTGCGAGCAAGATCTCGCATCCGGCTGGCTGCGGCCTCGATCTGAAGGTCTGCTAGAATCCTGGCCAAGCGGAAGATCTCCTCTATATGCTCGATCCACTCATCGGCATATAGGATACCCTCTGTCCCCAGAAAGTCTCTGGGGCTCATCTTCTGAAACTGCTCGATCATCGGTGTCCTCGGCTGCTGCACCACTGGTCGAGCTGCGGCTGTCGTGACGGCCAACTCCATGCCCCTGTCCTGTCGAGCCTGCTGTCTGTCCATAAACTGCTGGAAATAAGCAAACATCTGATCTGTGTCCACGTATCCTGGAGGCGGTGGCTGCTGAAAGGGATCCTCTGGAATGACCGGATCCTGCCTCCGAGCCGGTGGATGCATACCTCATGCTGCAACTGCCGAGGTCACAATACGAGCTGAGGTGGCAGGAGCTGCAGTCCCCTGGCCTCATCGTACTGGCTGAGAGGTAGCAGTCCCCTCTATAGCATCCTCATGAATGGCACACTGCGATCGAGTCTCTACAATCCTGAAGATAGACAAACAAGAGTATCAATTTCTGAGAAAGAAGCGAAATAACAAAGGCGGACAATTATAATTCAAAGGATCAGTTGACAAAAAGGATTTAGATGGCAATAAAAGAAATTTTTCCTAAAGTGATTGAGTACCTTAAAATTAATGTCATATATCCTACTGCAGGCTGTAGTGATACTCTAATTCGAATACCACTACACTTCTAGTCTAGACCTGCATGGGTACTAAAAACGTGTCACGACCCGCACCCACTGTGAGGGTACGAGAACGTAACAACGCCCAGCCTATGCCGCAGTGTCGGCGGTAGAAACGCTGTCCTAGGTCAACATACATCTAACAGTATATATCTAAACAGTTTATACTCCCCGAATGGGGGTGACATAGCAGTAAAACTCAATCACAACTAAGGAAGAGATAGCACGATATGAAATAGAACTCAAGGAAATAAATAGATGAAAAGTAGTCTAAGATAATCCCAGCAATATCCAGAAGTACATGGTCTCAGATACAGAATGAAGGAATATATACAACTCTGAACTCCAAATATAGTCTAGCTAAAACATGTCTCAAGACTGCATAAAGTAAAATAAGTCTAACTAATCTAATCTAGGTAATCGGGGCAATATCCTCAGCTAGAGCTGGGTCCTCCTGAGGGTCCAGCTCGCAGGTGTCATCTAAGGCTGCCCTGTAGTAGGTATCCAGGCAAGCCTCCTCCTCGTCCTCTGTAATATTTTCAACAGGTCCAGTCAGGACAGGAGCGAGTACAGTACATCTCAACAGTTCATAGCAGGTTAGAAGATATGATCATGCAGTAAAGTAAGATACAAGTACTGAAAGAAATACAGTATGTAAACAGAGAGAAAGCTGTAATAGAAATATCTACTATAAATAAAGAGCTAACATGTGACTAGTGAGTCAGAGTACAATATAGACTGTAAATGGCAAAGAAATTCTGATGCTACACTATGGAAGAGATTCTGATACTACACTACTTGGATAGTATTCACATGTCTATACTCCTCCGTACCCCCAATCAGTACATAAGGATCCAACCAGGTTATGTTATGATACTATGTAATGCCCCCGAAGGGTGATAAGCCCCCGAAGGGTGGTAAGCCTCCGAAAGGTGATAAGCCCTCGAAGGGTGATACATAGTAGACCCACAAATGGGATAAGGATTCCAGGAAGACTCTGTGATCATAAGAGTATATGTCACAAGTGATCGAAGAATCAACGAAGCATAGTGATACACTATGTAAGTGAAACGCACAGAACATAGAGTACCCGATGCTCCCTAATGATAACATCTCAAGAAGGGATCCATATAGTACCAATCCGTGTGACCAACGTGACAGTACAAGTAAAGTAATCTACTGCAGAAAATAGTTCTAAGCAGGATATGAAATGATCAGAGAATGTACTCGCCTGTATCTAAGTGTCCAAAATGAAAGGTACTGTCCGAGGAGTGGTGTCTGGCTCCTAATCAGAACAGCAGAAGTCACAACAAGTTCAAAATGGTATAATGAAGTCCTACTATGCATTCTACATGATTCTAGGTCAATCTAGGCCAAAGTCAACTCCTGGTCAACTCTGGTCAACCCTAGAAGTCAAACTAGGTCAATCTAGTCTAAATTAGGCCAAACTAGTCTATACTAGACTACATTAGCCTAACACTAGGCCACTAAACCTACACTAGCTAGTACACACACTACTAGGCTATCTAGACCAACTACAAGTTATATGTTATCTTAACACCACATGTAAATATACTAGCTAGGTACCCATATACCTATACTTAGGTATAGGCAAAAACACATATCATAGATATATATACATCACATGTCTACCTTAGGTCATATGACATATACAATAGGAACTAACATATATCTATATATATTTAGATATAGGCTCAAACATATATATACATAATACATTGTATATATATAGGTATACATCCCTATACATTTCACACACATACACATCTAGATATTCATATAATATATATATATATATATATAAAAAGAGAGGGAAGGCTAGTGTGTGTGTGTGTGTAGGCAAGATAAACAGTGTGCAGGAACTACAAAACAGGAAAGAGAGAGAGGAAAGTGTGTGTGTAGAGGACAGGTTATGAGTGAAAACATGTGTGTGTTGGGTAGAGAACTGTGTGGTGTTCTGGTGAGTGTCAAGTGTGTGTGTGTGCTGCTGTGTGTGGGAGATGTGTGGCGGAAACAGTGAGGGAAAACTGTGAGGAAACAGTTAAGAGTGTGTGTGTATGAATGCTCAGGTTTCAGTCAAGGCAAACAGTGAAAATGAATGATAGGCAACAAGTAAACAGAAATAGCATTTAATCTGGTTTAAGGAAAGGAAACCAAATCACAGCAAACTGGAATCATTACCCATTTAAACTCAGTTTTCAAACACCCTTGTATTCTCAGTTTTCAGTCCCTACTCCAAAACCCCATTTAAACTTCAAATATCAATCAAACAATCCCATAATCATACACACAGTTAGACTACATATAGGAGAACTGATTTAGAGACTAAAACATGTAACTAACAGTATAAATTATGGTTTAAACAGTTGCCAAAGTTCATCCCAAGAAACTGGAAATGTAGGAAATAATTCTGTTATTGACAGTTTGGTCCCAATCATTCACAACCACATTTCGATCCCAATTTTCAACCAAATCACACCAAAATCGAAACCAATTTAGATTACATATAGGAGAACATGATTAAGGTCTGAAACCAACAATTTAACAGCAATAATTGGATTAAAATAGATGACAAGTTCAGGTTTTAAAACTAGGAGAAAACAGGATATTGATACATAACTTGAAAACTGGAAATGTGCTAACACCTAATGAAAACATATCAAATTTCAAATTAAGAAGTTGGTAATGTATATACACCACAAATATGTGTCCCACAACCTGTTCGTGTCCAACAAGATGGACACAAACGTGTCCAAACACGAATAACACTAAACAGTGCACACACAGACACTGTGTGGACCACAGGCTCGTGCGTGTGTGCGGGCGTGTCGTGCACACGACACAGGCCAAACTAGGCCTCGTGCTTGCACACATGTGTACCCCTATACTAGGGCTAGGTCTAGGTCAACCTGCACCCTATCCTAGTGTGTCGTGTCCGACGCTACAACGCCGTGTCAGTGCGTGTTTTCAACAGTGCGACGTGCTGTGTGAAATTGGTACGGGTGGGATTTCTTCCAATCCGCTCGATTAGATGAGCTAAAAATTGGTCTGTGTCATGTCAGTCATGTGTCCTAAGTGTCACCAAAATTTCATCCTAAATAGTGTGTGTCGTGTCGTGTCCGCTAGGACACCCGAACAGCAGGGGACAGTGCTCACTGTGTCGTGCACGGGTTCCTGTGTCCAAAACCGACACGAATCGACACTAAAACACAAAACAATCTTCACAAAAATTAATACACACATGAAGATCTACAGATCTATGCAATCACATTTCAAAAATACGAAAATCGAATCCTTAGTGGCATTTCTACAAACACCTAGGTTACAGCCATGATACGTGTCCAAATGGACACGAAACTTAGGATACCCGACACAAAACCTATACTAATACTTAAGGGACCCTTAGGGCTTCCTATTCATGAAGAAAAATTGAAAATCCATGGAGAAATGACAAAGTTACCTATTGATGAACTTCCAATGAAAAATCTCCTTTGTGAGCTCCTTTGTTGGTATCCCAATCCAATCAAAACAACCTCAAACTGAAACAAATTTCCAATAACAGCAAGAACAATAATATAGGATCTAATGCAACTAGTTTGGGGGGAAAAGGACCTAAAATGGATTTTATATGAATTTAGAAAGATGGAAACTCACCTCTTTCTTTCTTGAAATAAAATTCCTAAGGAAAGGAGGCTAGCCCTAGATTTTAGGAGGGATTTTATAGTGGGAGAATCCCAATGCTATAGGTGGCCGGCCACATCTCCTAGGGATTAGGGTTTGCTAGTTTGGGCTTTGGGCCAAGTTATATAGGCTATGGTTTGATTGTTTTATTAATGGCTCTAAATCATAAGCCATGACTTATGTCTTTATAATTTCTATTGCTAATTAGGTTCTAATGACCAAACCAAAGATTAGGCTAGGTTAGACTAGAGTCATATATCCTAACCAAGTCCATACTAACCAGGGTTAGCTCCTAGGTTGGTCTACATGGGTCCAAACTAGTCAAAATCAATCTAGTCTAAACAATTCCAAAATAATTCCTAAAAATTCCCAAAAATTCTAATAAATTCTAATAAATTTAAATTACCCCAAAAATGACAAAAATACCCTCACACTAGAAATATGGTAGTGACAAATCTATTCTCCTTAAAAGAATTTCGTCCTCGAAATTGAAATGCGAAATACCACTAATGAGAAGGATAGAAAGCATACCTCACGGTCCAAAAAGATAAGGGTAGCGCTCGCGCATCTCATCCTCCCGCTCCCAGGTAGACTCTCCTGGAGAATGATGCCTCCATTCGACGCGCACCAAGGGTATCACCTGGTTCCTCAGAACCTTCTCCCGTCGATCCAGAATCTCCACTGGCTGCTCTGGATAGCTGAGAGAAGGCCCAACCTCTATCTCTGAATGATCGAGCATATGGCTAGGGTCAGCCACGTACCGTCTCAACTATGATACATGAAATACGTTGTGGATCCCTACTAGTACAGGCGGCAAGTCTAGCCTGTATGCAACGTCATCGACTCTCCCATTGATAACGAAAGGGCCGATAAAGTACGGGCTAAGCTTCCCGCCTCCACCAAAATGTATCGTACCACGAGTCGGAGATATCCTTAAAAACCTGGTCTCCGACCAATTCACAAGCAAGGTCTCAATTAATTATAATAAACAAACATGATCAAAAATCACAAACAAACAAACCTAAATCTAATCCTACTCTAATCTGTACCTCAAACTCCAAGGGCCTCCGGTGGCTATCGGCCCAGTACCGATGTCTGTCCTGCGCCACGCGAAGTCTGTCCTTGATGAGCTTCACCTTCTCGGCCGCATCGACAACTATCTCTGGCCCCAGTAAAGCTCGCTCACCACCATCATCCCAGGATAAGGGTGTACGGCACCTACGCCCGTACAGAGCCTCAAAAGATGACATCTTAATGCTGGCCTGGAAACTATTATTGTAGGCAAACTCCACCAAATGAAGATGATCTCCCAGGAACCTCCAAAGTCCAGGACGTACGTCCGCAGCATATCCTCAAGGGTCTGAATAGTCCGCTCTGACTGTCCGTCCGTCTGGGGGTGGTATGCAGTACTAAACTTGAGCTGAGTGCCCAAGTTGGTCTGCAGACTCCTCCAAAAATGGGAAGTAAAACGGCTATCCCGATCTGAGACGATACTGATGGGAACCCCGTGAATCCTGACTATCTGCCGCATATACAACTCCGCCAGCCTCTCTGTAGACGTACCACCTTGAACGACAAGAATTGGGCCGATTTGGTCAACCAGTCAACGATGACCCAAATCGCATCTTTCCTCCTGGTGTACGCGGCAATCTGATACGAAGTCCATAGTGATATGCTCCCATTTGACTCGGGAATAGGCAGCGGCTGCAACAATCTACCGGGCCTCTGTCTCTCTGCCTTGACCTGCTGACAGACCAAACACCTAGCCACAAAGAGAGCCACCTCCCGCTTCATCCCTGACCACCAAATATGTTCCCGTAGATCTCGGTACATCTTGTTGGCACCCGGGTGTATAGAGTACTGAGATCTGTGGGCCTCCTTCATAACCTGCTCTCTGAGATCTCCACTGGGCACACATAACCTGGAACCGTGCCTCAAGGCACCATCCTCTGCAAGAGAAAACTCGCCCTCCAGCAATCCTGCTCGAACCTGCTCTCGGAGACACGCAGAGCAACGTCTCAAATTGTGCCGACTTGATCCTCTCTACTAAGTCTGACTAAATCTGCATCCCCCATAGGCATCTGCACTCCGGACACGATCACCTCAATCCCAAGGCTCTCCAAGTCGGCAAGCAAATGCCGATCCATGGTCAAACACATGGCTGTCGGATACCTACTCAAGGCATCGGCAACCACGTTGGTCTTCCCTGGATGATACTGCAGTACAATGTCGAAGTCCTTCATCAACTCCAACCATCTGCGCTGTCTCATGTTCAACTCCTTCTGAGTGAACACATACTTTAAGCTCTTGTGATCTGTGAAGATCTCCACCCTCTCACCATACAGATAATGCTTCCACAGCTTCAGAGCAAATATCACTGCTGCCAGGTCCAGGTCGTGGGTAGGGTAGTTCTTCTCATGAGGACGTAATTGCCTGGAAGCATAGGCAATCACCTTCCCATGCTGCTGCAAAACGCAACCCAGCCCCTTCCCAGAAGCATCACTATAAATAGTGAAACCACCTGATCCTGAAGGCAATGTCAGAATCGGAGGTGTCGTCAGCCGCTTCTTCAACTCATCAAAGCTGCCTGACACTCTGACCAAATGAACTCAGCATCCTTCCGGGTCAACCGAGTCAACGGCTCTGCAACCCGGGAGAAATCCTGCACAAATCTCCGATAATACCCTGCCAGCCCCAGGAAACCTGATCTCTGCAACTGAAGTCGGCGCTGCCCATGCCTCAACTGCTACAATCTTCTTGGGGTCAACTGAGATACCATCTCCAGTCACCACATGCCCCAAGAAGTCCACCCGGTCCAAGAAGAACTCACACTTGGAGAGCTTCCCGTAAAGCTGCTCCTTCCTGAGTCTCCAGTACGATCCTCAAATGCTCTCGTACTCTCCTCAGTCTTGGAATATACCAAGATGTCGTCAATAAACACCACCACAAACGATCCAGATACTGGTGGAACACCTTGTTCATAAGGTTCATAAATACTGCTGGTGCATTGGTTAGCCCAAACGGCATAACCAAAAACTCGAACTGCCCGTACCGCATCCTGAAAGCGGTCTTAGAATATCCTCCCTCTTTCACCTTCACCTGGTGATATCCTGACCTCAGATCAATCTTGGAAAATACCTGAGCTCCGCTCAACTGGTCAAATAGATCGTCGATCCGCGACAGTGGGTATTTGTTCTTGATCGTGAGGTTGTTGAGTGCCCTATAGTCAATACACATACGTACTGACCCATCCTTCTTCGGCACAAACAACACTGGTCACCCCATGGCGACGAACTCGAGCGGATGAAGCCCTTGTCCTGTAGCTCATCCACCTGCTTCTTCAGCTCCACCAGCTCGTTGTTGTTCACCCGATAGACATGCTGAGAGATGGGTTCCGCTCCTGGGACCAAGTCTATCGAGAACTCTATGTCTCTGTCTGGTGGTAGTCCCGGCAACTCCTCTGGGAAAACATCCATATACTCCGCTATCAAGGGGTGTGGAATCGTCTGCTCTCTCGACCGAGACTCCACAGAAGACTCCGCTGCTCTGCTTGCCTGACGTCTGGAGTACTCGAACTCTGGCTCCCCCGGTGCTCTGAAGAGAACTCTACCCCCTCTGCAATCAATGCTGGCGTGGCCTGCTCAACCAATCCATGCCTAGTACTATATCGTAGTTCGGCAATGGCATTACGAGCAGGCTCACCTCCAACTCACGGCCTCCCAAAACTACTCTCCGACCCTTACAAACATCACTCACGAGGATAATACCACCCCCGGTCGTGATCTTGTAAGTCCTAGGCAACGATTCAGCTATGATACCGTGTCTAATCGCAAAAGATACTGATATGAAGCTATGCGAAGCACCGGAATCAAATAATGCAAAGGCTGGACTGGAGTCGAGTAGAATCGAACCTGCAATCAGCTCTCCTATCACCTCTGCATCTCCAGCTACCATGGCGAAAGCTCGCCCTGCTGGGCTCCCCTGGCCTTCTGCTGGTGCTGGACGAACCTCTGCTGTTGCGTCGGCAGGGCTGGTCCCTCTGTTGGCCTGCTGGAGCTCTGACTCCACCTCCCGGAGCTGCTCGTCCCATACGGCACTCCCTCATCTGGTGGTCTGCTGAACCACACACTAGGCACTGGCCCAGCCTCTTCTGGCACTCATTGAAGACGTGCCCAGGCTTCTTGCAGTAGCCACAAGTACCACCCTGCCTCTGACCCTGCCGGTGCTGCCTCGGCTGCTGCTGCTGATGGACTGGCCTCTGCTGAATCGGCTGTAGCTGAAACTGCCTCAGCTGCTGATGCTGAAAGTGGGGCCTCTTGGCCTGGCCTCCTCTGCTGCTGCCTCCAACTGGGTCTCTCCCCCTCTTGAGCCTAAGCTCAAGATCATCCTCTGCTAGCAAAGCTCCTATCAAGATCTCCTCGAACGTGGCATCCCGGTTGCCCTTGGTCAAGGACTTGACCTCCTTGACTAGGCCCTTCCGGAACCTCTGGGCCTTCGCCGTCTCGCTCAAGCCCTCCACAAACCTGCCGAGGTGGCCAAACTCCCCAACGTACTCCTCCACTGAGAGACTCCCCTGGACCAGGCTCTCGAACTGCGACTCCAAGGTTCTGAGTGCTGAATCTGGGAAGAACTTCTTCTTGAAGAAGCCCTTGAACTGCTCCCAAGTTGCCCAGGTACCCCCACCCTGGGTCTGACTGATACCATGTGCGAGCAAGATCTCGCATCCGGCTGGCTGCGGCCTCGATCTGAAGGTCTGCTGGAATCCTGGCCAAGCGAAAGATCTCCTCTATATGCTCGATCCACTAATCGGCATATAGGATACCCTTTGTCCCCAGAAAGTCTCTGGGGCTCATCTTCTGAAACTGTACGATCTCCGGTGTCCTCGGCTACTGCACCACTGGTCGAGCTGCGGCTGTCGTGACGGCCAACTCCATGCCCCTGTCCTGTCGAGCCTGCTGTTTGTCCATAACTGCTGGAAATAGCAAACATCTGAGCTGCGTCCACGTATCCTGGAGGCGGTGGCTGCTGAAAGGGATCCTCTGGAATGATCGGGTCCTGCCTCCGAGCCGGTGGATGCATACCTCCTGCTGCTACTGCCGAGGTCTCAATACGAGCTGAGGTGGCAGGAGCTGCAGTCCCCTGGCCTCGCCGTACTGGCTGAGAGGTAGCAGTCCCCTCTATAGCATCCTCATGAATGGCACGCTGCGATCGAGTCTCTACCATCCTGAAGATAGACAAACAAGAGAATCAATTTCTGAGAAAGAAGCGAAATAACAAAGGCGGACAATTATAATTCAAAGGATCAGTTGACAAAAAGGATTTAGAGGGCAATAAAAGAAATTTTTCCTAAAGTGATTGAGTACCTTAAAATTAATGTCCTATATCCTACTGCAGGCTGTAGTGATACTCTAATTCGAATACCACTACACTTTAGTCTAGACCTGCATGGGCCACCACTAAAAATGTGTCACGACCCGCACCCACTGTGAGGGTACGAGAACGTAACAACGCCCAGCCTACGCCGCAGTGTCGACGGTAGAACGCTGTCCTAGGTCAACATACATCTAACAATATATATCTAAACAGTTTATACTCCCCGAATGGGGTGACATAGCAGTAAAACTCAATCACAACTAAGGAAGAGATAGCACGATATGAAATAGAACTCAAGGAAGTAAATAGATGAAAAGTAGTCTAAGATAATCCCAGCAATATCCAGAAGTACATGGTCTCAGATACAGAATGAAGAATATATACAACTCTGAACTCCAAATATAGTCTAGCTAAAACATGTCTCAAGACTGCATAAAGTAAAATAAGCCTAACTAATCTAATCTAGGCAATCGGGGCGATATCCTCAGCTAGAGCTGGGTCCTCCTGAGGGTCCAGCTCGCAGGTGTCATCTAAGGCTGCCCTGTAGTAGGTATCAGATAAGCCTCCTCCTCGTCCTCTGTAATATTTTCAACAGGTCCAGTCAGGACAGGAGCGAGTACAGTACATCTCAACAGTTCATAGCAGGTTAGAAGATATAATCATGCAGTAAAGTAAGATACAAGTACTGAAAGAAGTGCAGTATGTAAACAGAGAGAGAAAGTTGTAATAGAAATATCTACTATAAATAAAGAGCTAACATGTGACTAGTGAGTCAGAGTACAATATAGACATGTAAATGGCATAGAGATTTTGATGCTACACTATGGAAGAGATTCTGATACTACACTACTTGGATAGTATTCACATGTCTATTTCTACTCCTCCGTACCCCCAATCAGTACACAAGGATCCAACCAGGTTATGTTATGATACTATGTAATGCCCCCGAAGGGTGATAAGCCCCCGAAGGGTGGTAAGCCTCTGAAAGGTGATAAGCCCCGAAGGGTGATACATAGTAGACCCATAAATGGGATAAGGATTCCAGGAAGACTCTATGATCATAAGAGTATATGTCACAAGTGATCGAAGAATCAACGAAGCATAGTGATACGCTATGTAAGTGAAACGCACAGAACATAGAGTACCCGATGCTTCCTAAGGATAACATCTCAAGAAGGGACCCATATAGTACCAATCCGTGTGCCAAAGTGACAGTACAAGTAAAGTAATCTACTGCAGGAAATAGTTCTAAGCAGGATATGAAATAATCAGAGAATGTACTCGCCTATATCTGAGTATCCAATATGAAAGGTACTGTCCGAGGAGTGGTGTCTGGCTCCTAATCAGAACAGCACAAGTCACAACAAGTCCAAAATGGTATAATGAAGTCCTACTATACATTCTACATGATTCTAGGTCAATCTAGGCCAAAGTCAACTCTTGGTCAACTCTGGTCAACCCTAGAAGTCAAACTAGGTCAATCTAGTCTAAATTAGGCCAAACTAGTCTATACTAGACTACATTAGCCTAACACTAGGCCACTAAACCTACACTAGCTAGTACACACTACTAGGCTATCTAGACCAACTACAAGTTATATGTTATCTTAACACCACATGTAAATATACTAGCTAGGTACCCATATACCTATACTTAGGTATAGGCAAAAACACATATCATAGATATATACATCACATGTCTACCTTAGGTCATATGACATATACAATAGGAACTAACATATATCTATATACATTTAGATATAGGCTCAAACATATATACATAATACATTGTATATATATAGGTATACATCCCTATACATTTCACACACATACACATCTAGATATATATATAATATATATATATAAAGAGAGGGAAGGCTAGTGTGTGTGTGTAGGCAAGATAAACAGTGTGCAGGAACTACCAAAACAGGGAAAGAGAGAGAGGAAAGTGTGTGTGTAGAGGACAGGTTATGAGTGAAAACATGTGTGTGTTGGGTAGAGAACTGTGTGTGGTGTTCTGGTGAGTGTCAAGTGTGTGTGTGTGTGCTGCTGTGTGTGGGAGATGTGTGGCGGAAACAGTGAGGGAAAACTGTGAGGAAACAGTTAAGAGTGTGTGTGTATGAATGCTCAGGTTTCAGTCAAGGCAAACAGTGAAAATGAATGATAGGCAACAAGTAAACAGAAATAGCATTTAATCTGGTTTAAGGAAAGGAAACCAAATCACAGCAAACTGGAATCATTACCCATTTAAACTCAGTTTTCAAACACCCTTGTATTCTCAGTTTTCAGTCCCTACTCCAAAACCCCATTTAAACTTCAAATATCAATCAAACAATCCCATAATCATACACACAGTTAGACTACATATAGGAGAACTGATTTAGAGACTAAAACATGTAACTAACAGTAAATTATGGTTTAAACAGTTGCCAAAGTTCATCCCAAGAAACTGGAAATGTAGGAAATAATTCTGTTATTGACAGTTTGGTCCCAATCATTCACAACCACATTTCGATCCCAATTTTCAACCAAATCACACCAAAATCGAAACCAATTTAGATTACATATAGGAGAACATGATTAAGGTCTGAAACCAACAATTTAACAGCAATAATTGGATTAAAATAGATGACAAGTTCAGGTTTTAAAACTAGGAGAAAACAGGATATTGATACATAACTTGAAAACTGGAAATGTGCTAACACCTAATGAAAACATATCAAATTTCAAATTAAGAAGTGGTAATGTATATACACCACAAATATGTGTCCCACAACCCTGTTCGTGTCCAACAAGATGGACACAAACGTGTCCAAACAGAATAACACTAAACAGTGCACACAGACACTGTGTGGACCACAGGCTCGTGCGTGTGTGGGCGTGTCGTGCACACGACACAGGCCAAACTAGGCCTCGTGCTTGCACACATGTGTACCCCTATACTAGGGCTAGGTCTAGGTCAACCTGCACCCTATCCTAGTGTCGTGTCCGACGCTACAACGCCGTGTCAGTGCGTGTTTTCAACAGTGCGACGTGCTGTGTGAAATTGGTGGGGGGATTTCTTCCAATCCGCTCGATTAGATGAGCTAAAAATTGGTCTGTGTCATGTCAGTCATGTGTCCTAAGTGTCACCAAAATTTCATCCTAAATAGTGTCGTGTCGTGTCCGCTAGGACACCCGAACAGGGGACAGTGCTCACTGTGTCGTGCACGGGTTCCTGTGTCCAAAACCGACACGAATCGACACTAAAACACAAAACAATCTTCAAAAATTAATACACACATGAAGATCTACAGATCTATGCAATCACATTTCAAAAATACGAAAATCGAATCCTTAGTGGCATTTCTACAAACACCTAGGTTACAGCCATGATACGTGTCCAAATGGACACGAAACTTAGGATACCCGACACAAAACCTATACTAATACTTAAGGGACCCTTAGGGCTTCCTATTCATGAAGAAAAATTGAAAATCCATGGAGAAATGACAAAGTTACCTATTGATGAACTTCCAATGAAAAATCTCCTTTGTGAGCTCCTTTGTTGGTATCCCAATCCAATCAAAACAACCTCAAACTGAAACAAATTTCCAATAACAGCAAGAACAATATAGGATCTAATGCAACTAGTTTGGGGGGAAAAGGACCTAAAATGGATTTTATATGAATTTAGAAAGATGGAAACTCACCTCTTTCTTCTTGAAATAAAATTCCTAAGGAAAGGAGGCTAGCCTAGATTTTAGGAGGGATTTTATAGTGGGAGAATCCCAATGCTATAGGTGGCCGGCCACATCTCCTAGGGATTAGGGTTTGCTAGTTTGGGCTTTGGGCCAAGTATATAGGCTATGGTTTGATTGTTTATTAATGGCTCTAAATCATAAGCCATGACTTATGTTTATAATTTCTATTGCTAATTAGGTTCTAATGACCAAACCAAAGATTAGGCTAGGTTAGACTAGAGTCATATATCCTAACCAAGTCCATACTAACCAGGGTTAGCTCCTAGGTTGGTCTACATGGGTCCAAACTAGTCAAACTCAATCTAGTCCAAACAAATTCCAAAATA
>JANAVB010018200.1:3911223-3992200 GCA_029216955.1 Iris pallida | reverse complement strand
TTTTTTTAGAATGACTGAAACAAAGTAGAGAAAACATGTTTAAGAACATTTAAGGTACAATCTGATAATAATATACGTCTATCCAAAATCATGGTACTCTAAATCCTCGTCATACTAGTAAGCAAGGCTACGATAATCACAAAGTCCTCGACTTAGGCACATACCTCTAGAATCATGGTATTTAAAATTTTTGCGATGCCGCTAGCTTGGCTGCGAAAACCTTAAATTCCCACACCCCAAAAATATATCCAAAGTCAGACTATATGTCCTCACCATGCTGGCTAATATGATTGTAGAAGACTAGATTCCATAACTTAGATGACCTAGCCCATATAATTTGTCACGCCCCAGAACCAGAATACTGGAGAGCGGGGGCAGACATAGCCAGCTACGTATATAAAATGAATTCCATCTCACTATACGGTCACGGCTGTCTAGATACATGAGGGTTTACTACAAGCCAACAGTCTCCTATGGTCATGAACAAGCCTAGTGTCTCAATCACAAGCAAGTAAGTAAAAGTTACAAGATGTATGATCATTAAATATACAATAGTAAGGCGTCCCAAACATTACATATTTAGCTGATCATGAAGCTAGTCGTTACAAAATGTCAGGACTAGCAAGAGTTTAGTCATACATGATCAACCCTAGGATCTGTTAATCATGTTACAGCCCGTAGGCAGACAGTAAGTAAAGTACAATCGAGCTAAACAGGTGCTCGTCGGCTAAACGCCTCAAAAGAATAATTTTACAATAGAGTGGGAGAGCCAAAAATAACCCACTCGTTGCCAGGGTTCCGTCTAGTGTCCACCATCTGGCTGGAAGGTCGGTAGATCCTCTGGAGCTGCTCCGAAATCTGGCCACACAAAACCAGCTGGGTCAGACCCCAGAAAGAGAGTGCCACAAAGGAGCTTCACTTAAGAACTAAAACCAGCAATTAGCACAGGAATATAAATAATATAATAAAAGACAGGAAATATAAATAATGGTAAAACTGGAAATAAGAAAATATGTCAGGATGATATACGACGAGATAACCATGGAACTATTCAGATAGCTAGGTTACAACCCGTAAACCAAACAAGGATCGGGGTTGTAACCCTTCGTCTGAACGGAGCTTGGTTTCTCACCATTTATCGAGAAAATAAATACAAACATGCTGGTCATGTAACAGTCTGGAACAGGATCAGGGCAAGACTAGACTGGTTTAGACTCCATCCAATTATTTCACGGCCAAGCAAGAACTACGGCTTGATACTTTAACTAACTAGGGTTATCACAGTCCTAGTTACTAAAAGATGCAGTGAGATTATTCCACAGCCACAAGCCCTGCAGACCATCCAGGTCACCCAGGTCGAAAGATTAGTGTTGAATTCAGGTGGGTACATCGTCCAGGAAATGCATGTACCCTTAAGTAGCTTGAAGGGTGCAACACATGACAGTGTGCTGGAAATGTGCCCTACTCGACGGCAGGCTACAGATCCCAAGCGCGCCCAGGTAACGGGATTGCCTGTAGCTGGGAGATCTTTCATGACTAATGTATTGATCTAGTTGATAACCTTAGTCCATTTAGTAGGTACTCCTGACCGTGGTACTCAGGAGTCCCCTCCTAGACATGATGCAAGACAGGACTGGTTTATTTGTACAAGCACAATCACCCACGGTGTCCAGGATGTTCATTCTTGTCAAGACATGTCATGTCAGGTAGCCGTCGCAACAGCTTATCAGATATATCATGTCAAGTGTTCTTGTCAGGAGTGCGCCACGACGGGCCACTATCAGGTCATGTAAGGTCATTATGTCAGGAGTGTACCACTACGGGTCACTATCGTGTCATGCTCGGGTATCATTTCCAAACATATCAAGTAAATTCAGGAATTATCAAGTTCAGGTCAAAAGGCGTAAGGATAAAATGGACGTAAAATATCTAATAAAATATCAATATACAGGGCTATAGAAGATCCAGGATAAGGAAAATAAAACAAACTGACAAGCTAATATAAGATCAAGCCTGCCAAAGGCCATACGCTCAGGCTACAGGTCAGCGTACGCTCAAGCTAGCGTACGAAATGGTCTAGGGCACGCGCACGCTAGCGTACGCAATAGACAGCGTACGCCCAAGTCAGCGTACCGAATGGGTCAGCGTACGCTCGAGCTAGCGTACCAAAAGTCACGCACGCTCAAAAGTCACGCTGGCAACAGTCAGCGTAACCAAGCTAGCGTACCAAAGACACGCTAGGCTAGCGTACGCTCAAAAGTCACGCTGGCAACAGTCAGCGTAACCAAGCTAGCGTACCAAAGACACGCTAGGCTAGCGTACGCTCAAAAGTCACGCTGGCAACAGTCAGCGTAACCAAGCTAGCGTACGCACGCTAAAGAGCAGCGTACCAAGGCTAGCGTACGCTCGCTAAAGAGCAGCGTACCAAGGCTAGCGTACGCTCGCTAAAGAGCGGCGTACCTCAGCGGCTTAAGCTAAAAAGCTAGCACACTGCTCACTGTCTTCTCCAAAATGGCAAGAACAGCAAGAACTCCAAGGGTTAAATCCAGGACTCCAAATGCTCATAACTCGGTCAAAACAAGTCCGAATCCAAGTTTCCAAAGGTAGAAATTGGGTAGAAGAAAATTTCCAACCATCATGGAACCATCAGAACTTGAAAACCAAGAAGTTAATTAGATCAAAACTTCAAAAATACGAAGAAGACAATTTTTCCTAGATCTACAAAAACATGCATCAAAATAAAATTCTTCAAGTTCTAAAGTGGGTTAGATCCATGCTAGGAAGCCATCAGAACCATCAAAAGGGGTTCTTAAGTGAGAGCAAGGTGCACTTGCCTAAGGGGTTGGGGGGTTGTGGAGAGGAAGGGAAGAAGAAGAAGAAATAAATGAGAGTTATGGAGGAGAGAGAAGGTTGGTGGGGAAATAAATATCATGGGTTGGTGGTAGGTAGGGGGGTCCACCTTGGTCCATGATGGACCAAGCAACCAGCCGGCCAAACCAAACCAACCCAAACCGAGAGTAAACAAGCCAAGCCAAACCAAGGAGATATGCAAATACAAGATAAAATACGTATACGTATTCCAAATACGTAATACGAACAGCAGGCATTACATAATTCATCTTGACAAAAATTAAATTAAATCAACAATGGATACCCAAAAATCAAATTCATTAACTAACCAAGAAAGATAAATATAAACTATTAGAATCAAATTTTGAGATATTTTATAATGAGATTCTCAAGGATCATTCCAGGAATCTCTCAAGGGATCCTAACTGTGATTGAGTACCTTCAAAAATATATCATAATCCTACTGCAGGCTGTAGTGGTACTCTAGTTCGAATACCACTACACAAACTCGACCTGCATGGGCCGCCACTAAAAATGTGCCACGACCCGCACCCTAGAGTAAGGGCACGAGAAGTGGGTACGTCCAGCCTACGCGCGCAGTATCGGCGGTAAAACACTGTCCTAGGTCAAACATCTAACAATATAAAGGTACCGGTACAGTATATACACTCCGAATGGAGGTGACATAGCAAATACAGTCTCAATCACATCTAAGGTAGAGCATGATAAAAGATAGATAAAATATGAAATCCACAAAGAGATACCGCAGATAGAAGTCTAAGTGTTTAAGATACACAAACCCAGAAAATATCTCAAATCTCAAATACAGTAATCCATAAAGTAAATACAACTCAAGACAACTAAAATAGCTATCTATACAATCTCTACTGTGTCTCCTCTAGGCTAGCAGGCAACCTCCAAGCTATTTGTAAAATTTATCAACAGGTCCAGTCAGGACAGGAGCGAGCACAATACATCTCATGCAGATCCTAACAGGTTAGAAAATATAACGTGCAATAGAATAAGATACATGAAACGCTGAAAGAAGATGTATATGAAAAACAGAAGGATATGATAATAGGAAATATCTATATATGATAAGTAAGAACTGTAAGCAATATGTGATTTAGAGTACAATATGGTTATGTAAACGGGTTAGGTTATACAAAAAATGGGACTCCTTTGTACGTAGGTGTACAATAGACATATACAATTTCTTATACAACAGGATTGATCACATAACCATTTTACTCTCCCTCTCCAATCAATACACAAGGATCCAATTCAGTTACGTTACCTTATACAATGGCTTGTACAATGGAGCTCAATATGATAATGAGAGTACAATATGCACAATGAGTGTACAATGATTAGGGTATTCAAAAAATATAATATGTTAGTGAAACGCACATCACAATATGTATTTAGTGAACACAAGGAGATAACATCGCAAAAGAAGATCCATATAGTACCAATCCGTGTTACCAACGTGTCAGCATCAAGTAAATTAATCTATGGCAAGAATAGACGTTCTAGCAAGTATGAAACGGTCAGAGAATGTACTCGCCTAATAACCTGAATAGCTGATAGGTATAGAGGTCCAAACTGAAGCCACAGAGTCCTATTTAGAGCAACACAGGTCAAGATGTATACGAGAGATGATAAATGAAATGTACAATGCATCTGCATGTTGTCTAGGTCAAACTAGACTAAAGTCAACACTTCGTCAACTCTAGTCAACTACACTAGTCAAATTAGGTCAACTAGGTCAAGTCCTAGCCCAAACAAGTCTAACAAGTCTCACTAGGCCTAACCAAGCCTATGCTAGCACTCACACAATCACAAGACAATGTGAACCACAAAAATGCATAATATAAAATAGATAATATATATAAATATATACCTTCATACATACATGCATATCCACATTACATACATATTATATATATAGCCATATGTTACATCATACATATTTACATAGTTACATAGATATATACATTCATGCACATTTACATACATACTTTTATACATTATATATGTTAAAATTCAATAATTCATTATATTTTACTTATACCTTTGATTGATTCATTCATTCATTCATATATGACATTCATTCATGCATATTACATACTTACATGCATCTATACATTATATACATTGTATATAACATGTAAAAATAGAAGGAGAAAAAAGGGAAAAACTGAAATGGAAAGGGAAGGGAAGAAAAATATAAAGAAAAGGGAAAACAGTGGACATATACATGCTTGCATCATATATTCTACATTACCATACATACTATCATTATATTACATTATATTATTTATATTATGCATTCATATCTATCATTACATGTATACCTTGCATTCATATCTAGCATTCACTATATACTTTCATGCATACATTGTATATCATTCTTTCATTCATGCATTTATGCATTGCTTACATACATTATATTAATTGTATTTCTACATGCTTGCATTCAACCATATATACATTAATGTAAAGAGGATATATATCATATATATATTATTTCATTCATCTAACATATCATGTATTACATACTCAATATTCATTTAATACCCATACTACATAGGCTCATAGGTTACACAAAATGCATATATCGTATAGTCACTCTTCTACTTAAAATTAATACTGTACCAATTGGGCCTCTAATAAATTCTAGGATTAAAGTATGTTGTAGCCCTTCGTGTTAGCTTTCCGAAACTTCAAACAGATGGCATTTTCGTGTCCGGAAGCTCCCGAAATTACGAAAATATCGAAACACGTTCGTCTTTCGTACAGTTGACACTCAAATAATTCTACAAAATTTACAGAAAGAATTTGGATTAAAATATATATTGGAAAGCTAACTTCGATACGGTTCTTTTAAAAAAAATGAGAGATGAATTGGAGTTCTAAACTAAAAGTTATGACATTTCTAAGTTGCTTTGGTTAATAAAAACGTGGATGAATATTATAACGAATTTAACAAAAGAACACATATAGGCCAAGATACTTGGATACAAACATAGGTATCCAAATGAAACTCATTCTAACCATCCTAACTCCACTCTCTAACCATTATAAAATTGAATTTAAATATCTATTTAAACTATTATCATACATACATACACATGGGGTGTCCTAATTTGGGATCTATCAAGTATGACACAATACACATATCTAAAATCCTCAAGAGAGCTCCAAATGGCTTCAAATTTGAATCTAAATGGGACACATGCATGAGGATGGATCCTACGGATTCAAAACTAATTTATATGCAAAGAAAATCGATTTAGAGGATGGATTTTACCTATTGGGAGTGGAATCCCAATGAAATCCTTTTAGGACACGGCTCCGATACGAAGATCCCTCAAAGTGGACACTCCTCCTTGCACTCCTCTCTTCCAATCCTTGATAGTACCCTTCCCTTGGAGAATGAGAATGATTGAGGGAAGATTGGTGAAGGAATGATTTGATTTGGAGATCAAATCAATGGGAAGGCTCTCTAAAATTAGGGAAGAACAAAAGGAAAATAAAAGAGGCAAGATTGTAATGAATAAAATGAATTATTCTCCCTTAAAGGTGGCTGCCATAAAGTGTCCATTAGGGCTAACAGAAAATGTCCTAATTGCCCCTCTCTAGTCTCATATGGTTAAGTCTAGACTAGGTTCAAGTTTGGGGTCAAAATGATCTAGTTTTGAGTCTCTAACTTAACCATTCTAACATGATAAAAATTAGTTTAATTAAATAACTTAAATGTTGGGTCTTGTGAGCCATGCTTGACTTAATATTGGATCCCCTCTAGAGTTTAAGCTACCCGGGTCACAAACAAGTCGGAACGAGACGAAACTCAAGCCCGACTAAACAAATCCAATAAAAACAATATTAAAAATATAAAATTTTCCCAAAATAAAATATAAAAATGACCAAAATCATAATACATCAATTTAAATATTATTAAAATAATCTAAAATTCACCAATTAATCAAAATTCTAAATAATTCAAAAGTCACAAAATGACCAAAATACCCTTAGCCTAAAAAGTTGTAAATAGTCATTCTAATCACATGGTTAGGTCCCCATGATCATGGTTAGTCTCTAGGCTCAACAGTTCTAGAGTTCACTAGCTAACACATCAAAATTATAATTCACCAATTTTAACTAGTATTAAATTAATTAAAAAAATTCATAAATCATAAATCCTATTATTAAATAATAAACTTTTACAAAAGTTCAAAATTACCCTCATTTGAAAAACTGGGTGTTACAATCCTACCCTCCTTAGAAAAATTTCGTCCTCGAAATTAAAATGTTCATACTCCTTCTAGGTCAAACCCCCATAATCAAAGTCTCAGAACTTAAACAAATCATACGATTTAAAAGGATGACATACAGGGTCATGGCATACGGTGGTAGTAAAAGTCTCATCTAGGTATACTAGTTATGCTAAACCAAAACGGTCATAGGATATCAAAACATACAAGCAATCAGGGGTGTTAAACTGGAAAAGATACAGAAATAACAAATCATCAAAACTGTAAGGCAGTCTACCATCCTATATGAAAACTGGTACTTATCAAAAATAAAATAAGATAACTACCAATTATCTATAATGGGGTACTATTCAAAGAAAAATCAAAATCAAAAGTTAAAGAATGAAAGTCAATTGCATTGAAATCCAATCACAATATATATATATATATATATATATATATATATATATATATATATATATATATATAGAGAGAGAGAGAGAGAGAGAGAGAGCGTTAGAGAGGGAAAAGCTAGCATTATGTAAAGGTTATGTGGTTCGTGTGTATGGGTGTATGTGGACATGTTCATATGGTTAGATAGTAGGCATGTGTGTGTGTGTGTGTGTGTGTGTGTGTGTGAAATATACATGAAAGTGTATATGAGGATTTGGGTTTCAAAACAATAGCTATCAAGTTACACTACTCATGGCATATTGGTTAAACAATCTACAATGCACAACCTATTTAGTCATAACATGCATGGCTAACCATATATATACATATCTATATGTATAGAGAGGTAGAGATTTAGTTATGTATCTATATACATTATAACAGTATGCATAAACTATATATATATATATATATATATATATATATATAATATGAACATAACATAGATATGAAGGGTTAGGTTTACATGGCAGTTGTGAACATTAGTGTACATTAGTGTAGAGTGTCAAGAGTACAGGAGTTATAACTTAAAATGAAGGGTTCAATCATTCAGTTCAGTTTAACATTACATATTAAATCTGAAATTGAACTAAACCTTTAAAATCAATGTGAAAAATGTTAACATGTATTCAGTTTCAGGATTTTGGAGAAATTTGAACATCAAAACTAACCCAATGTTCACCACAACCACAACCTAACATGTAAGAGTATGAAACCTAACATTATATCCCTATATACAACAATGTATATGGCTCAAAACATTACATTTAAAAACTGCAAATTGAACTAATCACTTAGAATCCAGTGTTAAAGGGTTAATATGCACACAATCTCAGATTTGACAAATTCAAACCCAAAACTTAACCAATTTCTTTAAGAATTGAAATCCTGTATATAACATACATGTGCAGTGATGTAAACAACAACTAATAATATGAAATTTATATTTAAATTACGAATTTAAACTGGAAAAAAAATAGAGAACTATTCTCTGATACTGTATCGTGTCAGAGATATTAGGGTTTTGAGAATTTAACATTAACAACATATTAATATGTATTTAGATGGGTTGGTAATCAAAGTGTAGCTTGCATACGTGTCAGGCAAAGTGTTTGTGTCCGCTATATATATTCTCATGTCCCAATATAAAAATCAAATTCCATATCAAGACCAACATTTAGATTCCTACCAAGATTGCAAGTAGGTGATTGATGTAATCAAGATAGTTTTATTATTATTATTATTATTATTATTATTATTATTATTTAATGCAAGAATAATAGCAAGAAGAAAATAACAAAAATATGTTCTGCTTATCTGTTTATAAGAATAACCCATTTTGAAACCAGAGCTATAATATCAAATCCAAGATAAGGTCTAACAAAATCATCGATTCATTGTATTAAGAAGAAATTCATAGTAAGAGGTTACACAAGGTTTATAATACAGCTAAAGCTACTCCTAATTTAAATAATGAGAAGCAAAACAACAAACAAACAATAATTTTTTTTTTAGAATGACTGAAACAAAGTAGAAAAACATGTTCAAGAACATTTAAGGTACAATCTGATAATCATATGCGTCTATCCAAAATCATGGTACTCTAAATCTTCGTCATACTAGTAAGCAAGGCCACAATAATCACAAAGTCCTCGACTTAGGCACATACCTCTAGAATTATGGTATTTAAAATTTTTGCGATGCCGCTAGCTTGGCTGCAAAAATCTTAAATTCTACACCGAGAAATATATCCAAAGTCAGACTATATGTCCTCACCATGCTGGCTAATGTGACTGTAGAAGACTAGATTCCATAACTTAGATGACCTAGCCCATATAATTTCATCTTGACAAAAATTAAATTAAATCAACAATGGATACTCAAAAATCAAATTCATTAACTAACGAAGAAAGATAAATATAAACTATTAGAATTAAATTTGATATATTTTATAATGAGATTCTCAAGGGTCATTCCAGGAATCTCTCAAGGGATCCTAACTTTGATTGAGTACCTTCAAAAATATATCTTAATCCTACTGCAGGCTGTAGTGGTACTCTAGTTCGAATACCACTACACAAACTCGACCTGCTTGGGCTACCACTAAAAACGTGTCACGACCCGCACCCTAGAGTAAGGGCACAAAAAGTGAGTACGTCCAGCCTACGCCGCAGTGTCGGCGGTAGAACACTGTCATAGGTCAAACATCTAACAATATAAAGGTACCTGTACGTATATACACTCGAATGGAGGTGACATAGCAAATACAGTCTCCATCACATCTAGAGCATGATAAAAGATAGATAAAATATGAAATCTTCAAAGAGATACCGCAGATAGAAGTCTAAGTGTTTAAGATACACAAACCCAATAAATATCTCAAATTTCAAATACAGTAATCCATAAAGTAAATACAACTCAAGACAACTAAATAACTATCTATACAATCTCTACTGTGTCTCCTCTAGGCTAGCAGGCAACCTCCAAGCTATCTGTAAAATTTATCAACAGGTCCAGTCAGGACAGGAGCGAGCACAATACATCTCACGCAGATCATAACAGGTTAGAAAATATAACGTGCAATAGAGTAAGATACATGAAACGCTGAAAGAAGATGTATATGAAAACAGAAGGACTGATAATAGGAAATATCTATAATGATAAGTAAGAACTGTAAGCAATATGTTATTTTGAGTACAATATAGTTATGTAAATGGGTTAGGTTATACAATAAAATAGGACTCCTTTGTACGTGGGTGTACAATGGACAATATAATTTCTTATACAATAGGATTGATCACATAACCATTTCTACTCTCCCTCCCCAATCAATACACAAGGATCCAATTCAGTTACGTTACCTTATACAATGGCTTGTACAATGGCTTGTACAATGGAGCTCAATGTGATAATGAGAGTACAATATGCACAATGAGTATACAATGATAAGGGTATTCAATAAATACAATATGTTAGTGAAACGCACATCACAATATGTATTTAGTGAACACTATGAGATAACATCGCAAAAGAAGATCCATATAGTACCAATCCGTGTTACCAACGTGTCAGCATCAAGTAAATTAATCTATGGCAAGAATAGACGTTCTAGCAAGTATGAAACGGTCAGAGAATGTACTCGCCTGATAACCTGAATAGCTGATAGGTATAGAGGTCCAAACTGAAGCCACAGAGTCCTATTTAGAGCAACACTGGTCAAGATGTATATGAGAGATGATAAATGAAATGTACAATGCATCTGCATGTTGTCTAGATCAAACTAGACTAAAGTCAGCACTTGGTCAACTCTAGTCAACCACACTAGTCAAATTAGGTCAACTAGGTCAAGTCCTAGCCCAAACAAGTCTAACAAGTCTCACTTGGCCTAACCAAGCCTAGGCTAGCACTCACACAATCACAAGACAATATGAACCACAACAATACATAATATAAAATAGATAATATATATAAATACATACCTTCATACATACATGCATATCCACATTACATACATATTTATATATATAGGCATATGTTACATCATACATATTTACATAGTTACATAGATATATACATTCATGCACATTTACATACATACTTTTATACATTATATAGTTAAAATTCATTACAATGCATTATATTTTACTTATACCTTTGATTGATTCATTCATTCATATATGACATTCATTCATGTATATTACATACTTACATGCATCTATACATTATATATATTGTATATAACATGTAAGAATAGAAGGGGGGAAAAAAGGAAAAACTGAAATGGAAAGGGAAGGAAGAAAATGTAAAGAAAAGGGAAAACAGTAGACATATACATGCTTGCATCATATATTCTACATTACCATACATACTACATTATATTATTTATATTATATGCATTCATATCTATACATGTATACCTTGCATTCATATCTAGCATTCACTATATACTTTCATGCATACATTGTATATCATTCTTTTATTCATGCATTTATGCATTGCTTACATATATTATATTAATTGCATTCCTACATGCTTGCATTCAACCATATATACATTAATGTAAAGAGGATATATATCATATTATATCATTTCATTCATCTAACATATCATGTATTACATGCTCTATATTCATTTAATACCCATACTACATAGGCTCATAGTTACACAAAATACATATATCGTATAGTCACTCTTCTACTTAAAACCAATACTGTACCAATTGGGCCTCTACTAAATTCTAGGATTAAAGTATGTTGTAGCCCTTCATGTTAGCTTTCGAAACTTCAACGGATGGCATTTTCGTGTCCGAAAGCTCCCGAAATCGCGAAAGTACCGAAACACGTTCGTCTTTCGTACAGCTGACACTCAAATAATTCTACAGAAATTTACAGAAAGAATTTGGCTTATTAAAATATATTTGGAAAGCTAACTTCGATACGGTTCTTTTAAAAAAAGGGAGATAAATCAGAATTCTAAACTAAAAGTTATGACATTTCTAAGTTGCTTTGGTTAATAAAAACGTGGATGAATATTATGACGAATTTGACAAAAGAATACATATAGGCCAAGATACTTGGATACAAACATAGGTATCCAAATGAAACTCATTCTAACCATCCTAACTAAGATCAATCCACTCTCTAACCATTATAAAATTGAATTTTAATATCTATTTAAACTATTATCATACATACACATAGGGTGTCCTAATTTGGGATCTATCAAGTAGGACACAATACACATATCTAAAATCTCAAGAGAGCTCCAAATGGCCTCAAATTTGAATCTAAATGGGACACATGCATGAGGATGGATCCTAAGGATTCAAAACTAATTTATATGCAAAGAAATCGATTTAGAGGATGGGTTTTACCTATTGGGAGTGGAATCCCAATAAAATCCTTTAGGACACGGTTCCGATACGAAGATCCCTCAAAGTGGACACTCCTCCTTGTACTCCTCTTCCAATCCTTGATAGCACCCTTCCCTTGGAGAATGGGAATGATTGAGGGAAGGTTTGGTGAATGAATGATTTGATTTGGAGATCAAATCAATGGGAAGGCTCTCTAAAATTAGGGAAGAACAAAAGGAAAATAAAAGAGGCAAGATTGTAATGAATGAAATGAATCATTCTCCTCTAAAGGTGGCTGCCATAAAGTGTCCATTTGGGCTAATGGGAAATATCCTAACTGCCCCTCTCTAGTCTCATATGGTTAAGTCTAGACTAGGTTCAAGTTTGGGGTCAAAATGATCTAGTTTTGAGTCTCTAACTTAACCATTGTAACATGATAAAAATTAGTTTAATTAAATAACTTAAATGTTGGGTCTTGTGAGCCATGCTTAACTTAATATTGGATCCCCTCTAGATTTTAAGCTACACGGGTCACAATACAAATCGGAACGAGACAAAACTCAAACCCGACTAAACAAATCCAATAAAATAATATTAAAAATATAAAATTTTCCCAAAATATTAAAATATGAAAAATGACCAAAAATAATACATCAATTTAAATATTATTAAAATAATCTAAAATTCACCAATTAATCAAAATTCTAAATAATTCAAAAGTCACAAAATGACCAAAATACCCTCAGCTAAAAAGTTATAAATAGTCATTCTAATCACATGGTTAGGTCCCATGGTCATGGTTAGTCTCTAGGCTCAACAGTTCTAGAGTTCACTAGCTAACACATCAAAATTATAATTCGCCAATTTTAAATAGTATTAAATTAATTAAAAATTTCCATAAATCATAAATCCTATTATTAAATAATAAAGTTTACAAAAGTTCAAAATTACCCTCATTTGGAAAACTGGGTGTTACAGAAAGGGTTGTGCCTGTTTTGTGGGTCAGCTACACATGATGCGAGATTGTCCTAGTGCACCTATCCTAGCCAAAGCCCCGACTCAAGGAGGGAGTTTCAGTCACTAGATCCAGTTAGAGGTAAGTAAATAACCTAGGTTTCAGTATGCCTTTTGAGATGAATTGATGATGCATGAGTAGATTGTAGCCCTTATATGTATGATGTAACCTAGAACTAATTAGACAAGCTGATAGGTCTGAAAGCGGGAAGGCCAATGCTACAAGAGGTAGGTTAGCATGTTGTTTAATTGAGACCCTTCTTCCCTTTCTTCCACCATTGTTTGTGTGTTCTTGGTACCTATGAAATGTCTTGTGCTATAGTGTGATTAGTGTAGTTAGAAGCGACCCCAAATTGATATTGCTTGTCATGACCAATAATATCATAACCATGTATGTTTGTTCCTTTCAATAGGATTGTATAGTTTAGATAAGGCTTTCTTGGACCATGATTGTTGGGGACATGACATTAAGAAGAGTACATACAACATAAATTTCGTGGACGAAATTTTTCTAAGGGGGTAGTATTGTAACTGCCACTTTTCCAGAATAGGAGTATTTTTGACTTTTTTTATTTCTAGTTTATTGTGATTTCAAATTATAATTGAATGATAATTATATTTTACAAAATGAGTAATCATATTTTTGGATTAATTACATACAATATTTGATATACTGCATATGTTATTGTGGGATATGGTTAGCCTTTAGTTAGAATAATTGTTAGTGACCCTAGTGGACTCCATTAGTGGTATTAGACAATTATCAAAGCAATTTCATTAAGTTTGAGTTAGTCTCTAGTTAGACTATCAAGTCAATTAGAAATTAGGCTAACCACCTAGTTGGAAGAAAGCCTTTTTCTCTAAACTTGTCATGACAAAATATGAGGGCTTCATAGATATTTCACATTGACCTAAAACTCTAACCCTAACCTCAAGGGGCAGTCCACTCCCTATATTTAGCCCCACTTCATCATCTTCCTCCCTCTTTCATTCAAAACCCTAACCCTAATTTAGCAAGCTTCCCCAAATTGTTCCTACATCCATTTCTCATCCAAATTCCCCCAAATTAGTCTCATTCTCATCCTCTTAGAGAGGAGAAGACTCTATTGGCAAGCTTGGAGGGATTGGAGCACTTAGAGCTTAAAGGAATTCTAGATCTAAAGGATTATTGCATTGGGCATCTATCTCCCAATTAGTATAAGCTCTCTAAACCCTTTAAATTTCATTTCATTAGTGTAGACGCATTCATTTATGACCCCATTGCATTAGGGTGCCATTAGAGAGGAGTTGAGGCTCTCCTCTTCGTATTTAAAGGGTTTTCACTTTTTATTTTGATCCACATTGGGGAAATCCGAAAATAGGATTCTAGGGTTTGTAAAATTGATAAAATAGGTCATACTAGTGATTTAGAGCATGTATGTATGCTTTGGGTAAAGTTTATATCCATTTGGAATGCGTATCACAAGAGTATCGGTTATGCACACCAAGTGTTTGACAAAATGACCATAAGAGCATTAAATACTTTAAATTCAGTTTTAGTCATTGAAATATAGGTTAATTGCTATAGATTAGCTTTGGTAGGTGTATCTAATCAATTTGGAAATGTTTGGGGATAGCATTATTGATTGGGGGCTTGTTGTATAGTGTATTATACAACTGTCCTACTATTTCACCTTGGTTCTGTCCACTAGTTAATATTGCAGTCCACCCAATTGTTCAACCCAGGTTTTATTTGATGTTTCAGACCTTGCATGACATCCAAATGAGTTCAATCTATACATTATGCAGGAAATTTGCAATATACATGTTCTATCCACTGTGTTTGATATCATTCACTGCATTAACCTTCATGTTCACTCACTAACCTATGTTAGTATCAGTCCACCTACCTTATTCAGTCCCCATATCACTGTATCTGTCCCTGCATCTATATTCAGTTCCAACAGTTGGAAGCATTAGTCTTCATATGTATTTGATGTTCAGTCCGAACAGTGGAAGCATCAGTCTTCATCTGTATTTGATGTTCGGTCCCAACAGTTGGAAGCATCAGCCTTCATATGCAATTGTTCAGTCTCCTATCACTGATGTATCTCTATATTATCCTATATTGTTTATTCGAATACATATCAGTTATTACATGTTCATTCTCTTGTTGTTCAGTCCACTCTAATATAAATTAGTTCCCTTGTATTCCTAATTCAGTCCCCTGTCCTATGATATGTTCAGATCATACATGTGCAGTTCATCTAATATTCATAGGTCAGTCCATGTATGGACAAGTAATTAGCCATATTAATTCATTGCCTTTGGGTATCAGTATATACATCAGTCCAGTCCCATTTGAATATCAGTCCTCTTGCTCAGTCCTTTGAGGGCCATGTTCAGTACTTAACTAATGTGTTGTCCTGTATATTTCTTTGTCCACTGTCCTTTTGAAGTATAGCCCAGTAAGGTTATGTTCTGTCCACATTACCTTGATATCAGTCCATTTTACACCTTAATGTTCAGTCCTGGTCATCCCTAATGACCAGTCCATTTTAGTTTAAATTGTTCAGATCCAACAGTGATGGCCAAGTTCATATCCATCTTGTTCAGTCTAGTTCATCCTTTAACTATCTGTCCATTCACTACATGTTCTAACATCCAGTCCCAATTACCTGTATCAGTTACATTTTGATCTGTCTTTGAGAGGACAGTAAGTTCACTCCATTCTTATGTTGCAGTCCACCTTTATAGTTTGCTATCAGTTGGTTTTATCTTGGTGTTCAGTCCAAAATATATCCATATTAATCAATCCCTTGGTTGCATTGTATCATTCATATATATATGTATATTGTTCAGTCATTAATATATGGTAGCGAAATATTAGTCCCTTAGCTAGGATCGGTCCTGCATTAACCCTTAAGTAGCAGTCACAATCGAGTGTCATGCATACCTCATAAGTTCAGTCTATTTTGAGCATTAGAGTTCAGTCCCCATTAGAAATGTTTAGTCCACTGCACATTCATGTACAGTCCATCTGATATGCATCGGTCAGTCCCTAGCTTAATGTATCATCAATTACTTTTGTTCAGATTCTTTAACTTATTGTTCGGTCCACCCTTATGCTCGTATCAGCAGTACATCCTTGTATAAACTCTTTTGTTCAGTTTCTTTAGCTCTGTGCAGTCCTAATATCTACTGTTCAGCCCAAACTACTCTTGTATCAACCCATTTAAGCATTGTCCATCCTGCATCCTAATGTTTCAGTCCATGTTAGATTATGTATCAGTTCAGATGTTGAATTATATAAGTCCCCTGTTCTAGATGAATGCCTAGTCTATATTATGTTCCGTCCTATAATGTAAGTTCAGACCCTTCATTCTAAGTTCAGATATTAGGATGTTGGCTCAAGCTCCCAGTTGTCTTCAGTCCAGTCCAATTTCATAACTTGCTCAATCCCTTACGGTCACCCATATATGCTAATAACAGTTATCATGTACCTGGGTTCACATCTAATTGATGTTTCACTACACTATATTTCATTGTCAGTTCTATACAAATTTACCTACTGTTTTACCTACATCATTTATATGTATCAGTCCCTACTTTATATAGGTTCAGTCTTGCCTTTAGTTCAATCCTAATTTATTTGTTTAGTTTCCTTATGTTCAGTCTTCCTATTGACTGGTATCAAGTGAGGGACCATTAAAGGTTTAGTATAATTCAGTCCCAGTTTATTAGCAAGAACCTTAATGTTTTAGTCACCAACTTTAGTATCAGTCCCAATATACATGAGACATCAGTCCATTCTCTTTTAGTCTCGGTCTTTATAAATAGGGGTTATTTGATGTTTCAGTTTTTGGAACCTTTTGTATCAGTCCTGATACCATTTTGGTATCAGGCAGAGAACTGATTGTTTGGGGTGTTTAGATAATTGTTCAGTCCTACAGTTATTGTTTCAGTCCCAATTCACAAATGTTAGTCCACTGTTTATATGTCTAGTCTTGTTTTACTGTTGCAGTCCATTCCTTAATTTCGAACATGCCTCATCTATACTATAACTGATCAGTCCCTAGATAATACTTGTTCAGTTACTGCATCTATTTCAGTTCTATCACTGCCCTGTCTCTTCTGCTCATTTGAAGTTCAGTCTTTGATAACTTGTTCAGCCTATATGTTGTAATGTGCAAGTCATCATGTAATGACATGTCCTGGATACATTTAGCCTACACCATATCCTTTTGCCTCAGTCCACTCAAAACACTTGATGTTTCAGTCCTTAGCATTATCTGTATATCCCCTTAGTAACAGTCTTGAGGGAATTGCATATATATTTACTGCCCCTATCATAAGAAATATACTATAGATATGTGCCAGTCATATATATATAATATATATATATATATATATATATACAACCCCCTCCCGAGCTTCACGTGGGCCGTCTCGGGGCTCGTGGATGGGGGGCCCGAGACTTTCTCGGGCAGCCGCCAGCTCTCTTCCCCCCCTTTTTTTCTTCTTTATTTTTGATTTTCGAATTTTTGGGTTTGGGCCATGCCGGGCAGGCCCTGGTGGGCTGGTCCAGCTTGTGGGCCTTGTATCAGCTCCTAGTGAGCCTTTTCTTTCAATAAATTTTCCTGTTAAAATATTTTTTTTTGCCTAGAAGGGGTAAAAAAAATTTCTGCATGAGCCACCACAAAAAACGTGTCACGACCCGCACCCACTGTGAGGGTACGAGACGTAACAACGCCCAGCCTACGCCGCAGTGTCGCGGGTAGAACGCTGTCCTAGGTCAACATACATCTAACAATATATATCTAAACAGTTTATACCCCGAATGGGGGTGACATAGCAGTAAAACTCAATCACAACTAAGGAAGAGATAGCACGATATGAAATAGAACTCAAGAAATAAATAGATGAAAAGTAGTCTAAGATAATCCCAGCAATATCCAGAAGTACATGGTCTCAGATATAGAATGAAGGAATATATACAACTCTGAACTCCAAATATAGTCTAGCTAAAACATGTCTCAAGATTGCATAAAGTAAAATAAGCCTAACTAATCTAATCTAGGCAATCGGGACGATATCCTCAGCTAGAGCTGGGTCCTCTGAGGGTCCAGCTCGCAGGTGTCATCTAAGGCTGCCCCGTAGTAGGTATCCAGGCAAGCCTCCTCTCGTCCTATGTAATATTTTCAACAGGTCCAGTCAGGACAGGAGCGAGTACAGTACATCTCAACAGTTCATAGCAGGTTAGAAGATATAATCATACAGTAAAGTAAGATACAAGTACTGAAAGAAGTGCAGTATGTAAACAGAGAGAGAAAGTTGTAATAGAAATATCTACTATAAATAAAGAGCTAACATGTGACTAGTGAGTCAGAGTACAATATAGACATATAAATGGCATAGGAGATTCTGATGCTACACTATGGAAGAGATTCTGATACTACACTACTTGGATAGTATTCACATGTCTATTTCTATTCCCCCGTACCCCCAATCAGTACACAAGGATCCAACCAGGTTATGTTATGATACTATGTAATGCCCCCGAAGGGTGGTAAGCCCCCGAAGGGTGGTAAGCCTCCGAAAGGTGATAAGCCCCCGAAGGGTGATACATAGTAGACCCATAAATGGGATAAGGATTCCAGGAAGACTCTGTGATCATAAGAGTATATGTCACAAGTGATCGAAGAATCAACGAAGCATAGTGATACGCTATGTAAGTGAAACGCACAGAACATAGAGTACCCGATGCTCCCTAAGGATAACATCTCAAGAAGGGATCCATATAGTACCAATCCGTGTGACCAACGTGACAGTACAAGTAAAGTAATCTACTGCAGAAAATAGTTCTAAGCAGGATATGAAATGATCAGAGAATGTACTCGCCTGTATCTGAGTGTCTAATATGAAAGGTACTGTCCGAGGAGTGGTGTCTGGCTCCTAATCAGAACAGCACAAGTCACAACAAGTCCAAAATGGTATAATGAAGTCCTACTATGCATTCTACATGATTCTAGGTCAATCTAGGCCAAAGTCAACTCTTGGTCAACTCTGGTCAACCCTAGAAGTCAAACTTGGTCAATCTAGTCTAAATTAGGCCAAACTAGTCTATACTAGACTACATTAGCCTAACACTAGGCCACTAAACCTACACTAGCTAGTACACACACTACTAGGCTATCTAGACCAACTACAAGTTATATGTTATCTTAACACCACATGTAAATATACTAGCTAGGTACCCATATACCTATACATAGGTATAGGCAAAAACACATATCATTGATATATATACATCACATGTCTACCTTAGGTTATATGACATATACAATAGGAACTAACATATATCTATATACATTTAGATATAGGCTCAAACATATATATACATAATACATTGTATATATATAGGTATACATCCCTATACATTTCACACACATACACATCTAGATATTCATATATAATATATATATATATATATATATATATATATATATATATATATATATATATATACATATGCATATAAAGAGAGGGAAGGCTAGTGTGTGTGTGTATGCAAGATAAACAGTGTGCAGGAACTACAAAACAGGGAAAGAGAGAGAGGAAAGTGTGTGTGTAGAGGACAGGTTATGAGTGAAAACATGTGTGTGTTGGGTAGAGAACTGTGTGTGGTGTTCAGGTGAGTGTCATGTGTGTGTGTGTGTGTGTGTGCTGCTGTGTGTGGGAGATGTGTGGCTGAAACAGTGAGGGAAAACTGTGAGGAAATAGTTAAGAGTGTGTATGTATGAATGCTCAGGTTTCAGTCACGGCAAACAGTGAAAAGGAATGATAGGCAACAAGTAAACAGAAATAACATTTAATCTGGTTTAAGGAAAGGAAACCAAATCACAGCAAACTGGAATCATTACCCATTTAAACTCAGTTTTCAAACACCCTTGTATTCTCAGTTTTCAGTCCCTACTCTAAAACCCCATTTAAACTTCAAATATCAATCAAACAATCCCATAATCATACACACAGTTAGACTACATATAGGAGAACTGATTTAGAGACTAAAACATGTAACTAACAGTATAAATTATGGTTTAAACAGTTGCCAAAGTTTATCCCAAGAAACTGGAAATGTCGGAAATAATTCTGTTATTGACAGTTTGGTCCCAATCATTCACAACCATATTTCGATCCCAATTTTCAACCAAATCACACCAAAATCGAAACCAATTTAGATTACATATAGGAGAACATGATTAAGGTCTGAAACCAACAATTTAACAGCAATAATTGGATTAAAATAGATGACAAGTTCAGGTTTTAAAACTGGAAGAAAACAGGATATTGATACATAACTTGAAAACTGGAAATGTGCTAACACCTAATGAAAACATATCAAATTTCAAATTAATAAGTTGGTAATGTATATACACCACAAATATGTGTCCCACAACCTATTCGTATCCAACAAGATGGACACGAATGTGTCCAAACACGAATAACACTAAACAGTGCACACACAGACACTGTGTGGACCACAGGCTCGTGCGTGTGTGCAGGCGTGTCGTGCACACGACACAGGCCAAACTAGGCCTCGTGCTCGTACACACGTGTACCCCTATACTAGGTCTAGGTCTAGGTCAACCTGCACCCTATCCTAGTGTGTTGTGTCCGACGCAATAACGCCGTGTCAGTGCGTGTTTTCAACAGTGCGACGTGCAGTGTGAAATCGGTACGGGTAGGATTTCTTCCAATCCGCTCGATTAGATGAGCTAAAAATTGGTCTGTGTCATGTCAGTCATGTGTCCTAAGTGTCACCAAAATTTCATCCTAAATAGTGCCGTGTCGTGTCCGCTAGGACACCCGAACAGCAGGGGACAGTGCTCACTGTGTCGTGCACGGGTTCCTGTGTCCAAAACCGACACGAATTGACACTAAAACACAAAACAATCTTCACAAAAATTAATGCACACATGAAGATCTACAGATCTATGCAATCATATTTCAAAAATACGAAAATCGAATCCTTAGTGGCATTTCTACAAACACCTAGGTTACAGCCATGATACGTGTCCAAATGGACACGAAACTTAGGATAGCCGACACAAAACCTATACTAATACTTAGGGGACCCTTAGGGCTTCCTATTCATGAAGACAAATTGAAAATCCATGAAGAAATGACAAAGTTACCTATTGATGAACTTCCAATGAAAAATCCCCTTTGTGAGCTCCTTTGTTGGTATCCCAATCCAATCAAAACAACCTCAAACTGAAACAAATTTCCAATATCAGCAAGAATAATAATATTAGGATCTAATGCAACTAGTTTGGGGAAAAAGGACCTAAAATGGATTTTATATGAATTTAGAAAGATGGAAACTTACCTCTTTCTTTCTTGAAATAAAATTCCTAAGGAAATGAGGCTAGCCCTAGATTTTAGGACGGGTTTTATAGTGGGAGAATCCCAATGCTATAGGTGGCTGGCCACATCTCCTAGGGATTAGGGTTTGCTAGTTTGGGCTTTGGGCCAAGTTACATAGGCTATGGTTTGATTGTTTTATTAATGGCTCTAAATCATAAGCCATGACTTATGTCTTTCTAATTTCTATTGCTAATTAAGTTCTAATGACCAAACCAAAGATTAGGCTAGGTTAGACTAGAGTCATATATCCTAACCAAGTCCATACTAACCAGGGTTAGCTCCTAGGTTGGTCTACATGGGTCCAAACTAGTCAAAATTAATCTAGTCCAAACAATTCCAAAATAATTCCTAAAAATTCCCAAAAATTCTAATAAATTCTAAGAAATTTAAATTACCCCAAAAAAGACAAAAATACCCTCACACTAGAAATATGGTAGTGACAAATCTACCCTCCTTAAAAGTATTTTGTCCTCGAAATTGAAAGGCGAAATACCACTGATGAGAAGGATAGAAAGCATACCTCACGGTCCAAAAAGATAAGGGTAGTGCTCGCACATCTCATCCTCCCGCTCCCAGGTAGACTCTCCTGGAGGGTGATGCCTCCATGCGACGCGTACCAAGGGTATCACCTGGTTCCTCAGATCCTTCTCCCGTCGATCCAGAATCTCTACTGGCTGCTCTGGATAGCTGAGAGAAGGTCCAACCTCTATCTCTGAATGATCGAGCACATGGCTAGGGTCAGCCATGTACCGTCTCAACTGTGATACATGAAATACGTTGTGGATCCCTACTAGTACAGGCGGCAGGTTTAGCTTGTATGCAACGTCACCGACTCTCCCGTTGATAACGAAAGGGCCGATGAAGCGCGGGCTAAGCTTCCCGCCTCCACCAAAACATATCGTACCACGAGTCAGAGATATCCTCAAGAAAACCTGGTCTCCGACCTATTCACAAGCAAGGTCTCAATTAATTATAATAAACAAACATGATCAAAAATCACAAACAAACAAACCTAAATCTAATCCTACTCTAATCTGTACCTCAAACTCCAAGGGCCTCCGGTGGCTATCGGCCCAGTGACGATGTCTGTCCTGCGCCACGCGAAGTCTGTCCCTGATGAGCTTCACCTTCTCGACCGCATCAACAACCATCTCTGGCCCCAGTAAAGCTCGCTCACCAACATCATCCCAGGATAAAGGTGTACGGCACCTACGCCCGTACAGAGCCTCAAAAGGTGACATCTTAATGCTGGCCTAGAAACTATTGTTGTAGGCAAACTCTACCAAATGAAGATGATCCTCCCAGGAACCTCCAAAGTCCAGGACGCACGTCCGCAGCATATCCTCAAGGGTCTGAATAGTCCGCTTTGACTGTCCGTCCGTCTGGGGGTGGTATGCAGTACTAAACTTGAGCTGAGTGCCCAAACTGGTCTGCAGACTCCTCCAGAAATAGGAAGTAAAATGGCTATCCCGATCTGAGACGGTGCTGACCGAAACCCCGTAAATCCTGACTATCTGCCGCTTATACAACTCCGCCAGCCTCTCTGTAGACGTACCCACCTTGAATGGCAAGAAGTGGGCCAATTTGGTCAACCTGTCAACGATGACCCAAATCGCGTCTTTTCTTTCTGGTGTGCACGACAATCCTGATACGAAGTCCATAGTGATATGCTCCCATTTCCACTCGGGAATGGACAGCGGCTGCAATAATCCACCGGGCCTCTGTCTCTCTGCCTTGACCTGCTGACAAACCAAACACCTAGCCACGAAGCGAGACACCTCCCGCTTCATCCCTGACCACCAAACATGTTCCTGCAAATCTCGGTACATCTTGTTGGCACCCGGGTGTATAGAGTACTGAGATCTGTGGGCCTCCTGCATAACCTGCTCTCTGAGATCTCCACTGGGCACACATAACTTGGAACCGTGCCTAAGGCACCATCCTCTGCAAGAGAAAACTCGCCCTCCAGCAATCCTGCTCGAACCTGCTCTCGGAGACACCGCAGAGCAACGTCCTCAAACTGTGCCGACTTGATCCTATCCACTAAGTCTGACTGAATCTGCATCCCCCATAGCTGCATCTGTACTCCGGGCACGATCACCTCAATCCCAAGGCTCTCCAAGTCGGCAAGCAAATGCCGATCCATGGTCAAATACATGGCTGTCGGATACCTACTCAAGGCATCGGCAACCACGTTGGCCTTTCCTGGATGATACTGCAGTACAATGTCGAAATCCTTCATCAACTCCAACCATCTGCGCTGTCTCATGTTCAACTCCTTCTGAGTGAACACATACTTTAAGCTCTTGTGATCTGTGAAGATCTCCACCCTCTCACCATACAGATAATGCTTCCACAGCTTCAGAGCAAATATCACTGCTGCCAGCTCCTGGTCGTGGGTAGGGTAGTTCTTCTCATGAGGACGTAATTGCCTGGAAGAATAGGCAATTACCTTCCCATACTGCTGTAAGACGCAACCCAGCCCCTTCCCTGAAGCATCACTATAAATAGTGAAACCACCTGATCCTGAAGGCAATGTCAGAATCGGAGCTGTCGTCAGCCGCTTCTTCAACTCATCAAAGCTGCCTGACACTCCTCTGACCAAACGAACTCAGCATCCTTCCGGGTCAACCGAGTCAACGGCTCTGCAACCCGGGAGAAATCCTGCACAAATCTCCGATAATACCATGCCAGCCCCAGGAAACTCCTGATCACTGCAACTGAAGTCGGCGCTGCCCATGCCTCAACTGCTACAATCTTCTTGGGGTCAACTGAGATACCATCTCCAGTCACCATATGCCCCAAAAAGTCCACCCGGTCCAAGAAGAACTCACACTTGGAGGGCTTCCTGTAAAGCTGCTCCTTTCTGAGAGTCTCCAGCACGATCCTCAAATGCTCCTCGTGCTCCTTCTCAGTCTTGGAATATACCAAGATGTCATCAATAAACACCACCACAAACTGATCTAGATACTGGTGGAACACCTTGTTCATAAGGTTCATAAACACTGCTGGTGCATTGGTTAGCCCAAACGGCATAACCAAAAACTCGAACTGCCCGTATCGCGTCCTGAAAGCGGTCTTGGGAATATCCTCCCTCTTCACCTTCACCTGGTGATATCCCGACCTCAGATCAATCTTGGAAAATACCCGAGCTCCGCTCAACTGGTCAAATAGATCGTCGATCCGTGGCAGTGGGTATTTGTTCTTGATCATGAGGTTGTTGAGTGCCCTATAGTTAATACACATGCGTACTGACCCATCCTTCTTCGGCACAAACAACACTGGTGCACCCCATGGCGACGAACTCGAGCGGATGAAGCCCTTGTCCTGTAGCTCATCCACCTGCCTCTTCAGCTCCACCAGCTCGCTGTTGTTTACCCGATAGACATGCTGAGAGATGGGTTCCGCTCCTGGGACCAAGTCTATCGAGAACTCTATGTCTCTGTCTGGTAGCGGTCCTGGCAACTCCTCTGGGAAAACATCCATATACTCCGCTATCAAGGGGTGTAGAATCGTCTACTCCTCGACCGAGACTCCACAGAAGACTCCGCTGCTCTGCTTTGCCTGACGTCTAGAGTACTCGAACTCTGGCTCCCCCGGTGCTCTGAAGAGAACTCTACCCCCTCTGCAATCAATGCTGGCATGGTGCCTGCTCAACCAATCCATGCCTAGTACTATATCGTAGTTCGGCAATGGCATTACGAGCAGGCTCACCTCCAACTCACGGCCTCCCAAAACTACTCTCCGACCCTTACAAACATCACTCACGAAGATAATACCACCCCCGGTCATGATCTTGTAAGTCCTAGGCAACGATTCAGCTATGATACCTTGTCTAATCGCAAAAGATACTGATATGAAGCTATGCGAAGCACCGGAATCAAATAATGCAAAGGCTGGACTGGGGTCGAGTTGAATCGAACTTGTAATCAGCTCTCCTATCACCTCTGCATCTCCAGCTGCCATGGCGAAAGCTCGTCCCTGCTGGCCTCCCCTGGCCTGCTTCTGGTGCTGGACGAACCTCTGCTGCTGCGTCGGCAGGGCTGGTCCCCTCTGTTGGCCTGCTGGAGCTCTGACTCCACCTCCCGGAGCTGCTCGCCCCATACGGCACTCCCTCATCTGGTGGTCTGCTGAACCACACACTAGGCACTGGCCCAGCCTCTTTCGACACTCATTGAAGACGTGTCCAGGCTTCTTGCAGTAGCCACAAGTACCACCCTGCCTCTGATCCTGCTGGTGCTGCCTCGGCTGCGGCTGCTGATGGACTGGCCTCTGCTGAATCGGCTGTGGCTGAAACTGCCTCAGCTGCTGATGCTGAAAGTGGGGCCTCTTAGCCTGGCCTCCGCTGCTGCTGCTGCCTCCAACTGGGTCTCTCCCCTTCTTGAGCCTAAGCTCAAGATCATCCTCTGCTAGCAAAGCTCCTGTCAAGATCTCCTCGAACGTGGCATCCCGGTTGCCCTTGGTCAAGGACTTGACCTCCTTGACTAGGCCCTTTCGGAACCTCTGGTCCTTCGCCGTCTCGCTCAAGCCCTCCACAAACCTGCCGAGGCGGCCAAACTCCCCGGCGTACTCCTCCACTGAGAGACTCCCCTGGACCAGGCTCTCGAACTGCGACTCCAAGGCTCTGGGTGCTGAATCTGGGAAGAACTTCTTCTTGAAGAAGCCCTTAAACTACTCCCAAGTCTGCCCAGGTACCCCCATCCTGGGGTCTGACTGATACCAGGTGCGAGCAAGATCTCGCATCCGGCTGGCTGCGGCCTCGATCTGAAGGTCTGCTAGAATCCTGGCCAAGCGGAAGATCTCCTCTATATGCTCGATCCACTCATCGGCATATAGGATACCCTCTGTCCCCAGAAAGTCTCTGGGGCTCATCTTCTGAAACTGCTCGATCATCGGTGTCCTCGGCTGCTGCACCACTGGTCGAGCTGCGGCTGTCGTGACGGCCAACTCCATGCCCCTGTCCTGTCGAGCCTGCTGTCTGTCCATAAACTGCTGGAAATAAGCAAACATCTGATCTGTGTCCACGTATCCTGGAGGCGGTGGCTGCTGAAAGGGATCCTCTGGAATGACCGGATCCTGCCTCCGAGCCGGTGGATGCATACCTCATGCTGCAACTGCCGAGGTCACAATACGAGCTGAGGTGGCAGGAGCTGCAGTCCCCTGGCCTCATCGTACTGGCTGAGAGGTAGCAGTCCCCTCTATAGCATCCTCATGAATGGCACACTGCGATCGAGTCTCTACAATCCTGAAGATAGACAAACAAGAGTATCAATTTCTGAGAAAGAAGCGAAATAACAAAGGCGGACAATTATAATTCAAAGGATCAGTTGACAAAAAGGATTTAGATGGCAATAAAAGAAATTTTTCCTAAAGTGATTGAGTACCTTAAAATTAATGTCATATATCCTACTGCAGGCTGTAGTGATACTCTAATTCGAATACCACTACACTTCTAGTCTAGACCTGCATGGGTACTAAAAACGTGTCACGACCCGCACCCACTGTGAGGGTACGAGAACGTAACAACGCCCAGCCTATGCCGCAGTGTCGGCGGTAGAACGCTGTCCTAGGTCAACATACATCTAACAGTATATATCTAAACAGTTTATACTCCCCGAATGGGGGTGACATAGCAGTAAAACTCAATCACAACTAAGGAAGAGATAGCACGATATGAAATAGAACTCAAGGAAATAAATAGATGAAAAGTAGTCTAAGATAATCCCAGCAATATCCAGAAGTACATGGTCTCAGATACAGAATGAAGGAATATATACAACTCTGAACTCCAAATATAGTCTAGCTAAAACATGTCTCAAGACTGCATAAAGTAAAATAAGTCTAACTAATCTAATCTAGGTAATCGGGGCAATATCCTCAGCTAGAGCTGGGTCCTCCTGAGGGTCCAGCTCGCAGGTGTCATCTAAGGCTGCCCTGTAGTAGGTATCCAGGCAAGCCTCCTCCTCGTCCTCTGTAATATTTTCAACAGGTCCAGTCAGGACAGGAGCGAGTACAGTACATCTCAACAGTTCATAGCAGGTTAGAAGATATGATCATGCAGTAAAGTAAGATACAAGTACTGAAAGAAATACAGTATGTAAACAGAGAGAAAGCTGTAATAGAAATATCTACTATAAATAAAGAGCTAACATGTGACTAGTGAGTCAGAGTACAATATAGACATGTAAATGGCAAAGAAATTCTGATGCTACACTATGGAAGAGATTCTGATACTACACTACTTGGATAGTATTCACATGTCTATACTCCTCCGTACCCCCAATCAGTACATAAGGATCCAACCAGGTTATGTTATGATACTATGTAATGCCCCCGAAGGGTGATAAGCCCCCGAAGGGTGGTAAGCCTCCGAAAGGTGATAAGCCCTCGAAGGGTGATACATAGTAGACCCACAAATGGGATAAGGATTCCAGGAAGACTCTGTGATCATAAGAGTATATGTCACAAGTGATCGAAGAATCAACGAAGCATAGTGATACACTATGTAAGTGAAACGCACAGAACATAGAGTACCCGATGCTCCCTAATGATAACATCTCAAGAAGGGATCCATATAGTACCAATCCGTGTGACCAACGTGACAGTACAAGTAAAGTAATCTACTGCAGAAAATAGTTCTAAGCAGGATATGAAATGATCAGAGAATGTACTCGCCTGTATCTAAGTGTCCAAAATGAAAGGTACTGTCCGAGGAGTGGTGTCTGGCTCCTAATCAGAACAGCAGAAGTCACAACAAGTTCAAAATGGTATAATGAAGTCCTACTATGCATTCTACATGATTCTAGGTCAATCTAGGCCAAAGTCAACTCCTGGTCAACTCTGGTCAACCCTAGAAGTCAAACTAGGTCAATCTAGTCTAAATTAGGCCAAACTAGTCTATACTAGACTACATTAGCCTAACACTAGGCCACTAAACCTACACTAGCTAGTACACACACTACTAGGCTATCTAGACCAACTACAAGTTATATGTTATCTTAACACCACATGTAAATATACTAGCTAGGTACCCATATACCTATACTTAGGTATAGGCAAAAACACATATCATAGATATATATACATCACATGTCTACCTTAGGTCATATGACATATACAATAGGAACTAACATATATCTATATATATTTAGATATAGGCTCAAACATATATATACATAATACATTGTATATATATAGGTATACATCCCTATACATTTCACACACATACACATCTAGATATTCATATAATATATATATATATATATATAAAAAGAGAGGGAAGGCTAGTGTGTGTGTGTGTGTAGGCAAGATAAACAGTGTGCAGGAACTACAAAACAGGGAAAGAGAGAGAGGAAAGTGTGTGTGTAGAGGACAGGTTATGAGTGAAAACATGTGTGTGTTGGGTAGAGAACTGTGTGTGGTGTTCTGGTGAGTGTCAAGTGTGTGTGTGTGTGCTGCTGTGTGTGGGAGATGTGTGGCGGAAACAGTGAGGGAAAACTGTGAGGAAACAGTTAAGAGTGTGTGTGTATGAATGCTCAGGTTTCAGTCAAGGCAAACAGTGAAAATGAATGATAGGCAACAAGTAAACAGAAATAGCATTTAATCTGGTTTAAGGAAAGGAAACCAAATCACAGCAAACTGGAATCATTACCCATTTAAACTCAGTTTTCAAACACCCTTGTATTCTCAGTTTTCAGTCCCTACTCCAAAACCCCATTTAAACTTCAAATATCAATCAAACAATCCCATAATCATACACACAGTTAGACTACATATAGGAGAACTGATTTAGAGACTAAAACATGTAACTAACAGTATAAATTATGGTTTAAACAGTTGCCAAAGTTCATCCCAAGAAACTGGAAATGTAGGAAATAATTCTGTTATTGACAGTTTGGTCCCAATCATTCACAACCACATTTCGATCCCAATTTTCAACCAAATCACACCAAAATCGAAACCAATTTAGATTACATATAGGAGAACATGATTAAGGTCTGAAACCAACAATTTAACAGCAATAATTGGATTAAAATAGATGACAAGTTCAGGTTTTAAAACTAGGAGAAAACAGGATATTGATACATAACTTGAAAACTGGAAATGTGCTAACACCTAATGAAAACATATCAAATTTCAAATTAAGAAGTTGGTAATGTATATACACCACAAATATGTGTCCCACAACCTGTTCGTGTCCAACAAGATGGACACAAACGTGTCCAAACACGAATAACACTAAACAGTGCACACACAGACACTGTGTGGACCACAGGCTCGTGCGTGTGTGCGGGCGTGTCGTGCACACGACACAGGCCAAACTAGGCCTCGTGCTTGCACACATGTGTACCCCTATACTAGGGCTAGGTCTAGGTCAACCTGCACCCTATCCTAGTGTGTCGTGTCCGACGCTACAACGCCGTGTCAGTGCGTGTTTTCAACAGTGCGACGTGCTGTGTGAAATTGGTACGGGTGGGATTTCTTCCAATCCGCTCGATTAGATGAGCTAAAAATTGGTCTGTGTCATGTCAGTCATGTGTCCTAAGTGTCACCAAAATTTCATCCTAAATAGTGTCGTGTCGTGTCGTGTCCGCTAGGACACCCGAACAGCAGGGGACAGTGCTCACTGTGTCGTGCACGGGTTCCTGTGTCCAAAACCGACACGAATCGACACTAAAACACAAAACAATCTTCACAAAAATTAATACACACATGAAGATCTACAGATCTATGCAATCACATTTCAAAAATACGAAAATCGAATCCTTAGTGGCATTTCTACAAACACCTAGGTTACAGCCATGATACGTGTCCAAATGGACACGAAACTTAGGATACCCGACACAAAACCTATACTAATACTTAAGGGACCCTTAGGGCTTCCTATTCATGAAGAAAAATTGAAAATCCATGGAGAAATGACAAAGTTACCTATTGATGAACTTCCAATGAAAAATCTCCTTTGTGAGCTCCTTTGTTGGTATCCCAATCCAATCAAAACAACCTCAAACTGAAACAAATTTCCAATAACAGCAAGAACAATAATATTAGGATCTAATGCAACTAGTTTGGGGGGAAAAGGACCTAAAATGGATTTTATATGAATTTAGAAAGATGGAAACTCACCTCTTTCTTTCTTGAAATAAAATTCCTAAGGAAAGGAGGCTAGCCCTAGATTTTAGGAGGGATTTTATAGTGGGAGAATCCCAATGCTATAGGTGGCCGGCCACATCTCCTAGGGATTAGGGTTTGCTAGTTTGGGCTTTGGGCCAAGTTATATAGGCTATGGTTTGATTGTTTTATTAATGGCTCTAAATCATAAGCCATGACTTATGTCTTTATAATTTCTATTGCTAATTAGGTTCTAATGACCAAACCAAAGATTAGGCTAGGTTAGACTAGAGTCATATATCCTAACCAAGTCCATACTAACCAGGGTTAGCTCCTAGGTTGGTCTACATGGGTCCAAACTAGTCAAAATCAATCTAGTCTAAACAATTCCAAAATAATTCCTAAAAATTCCCAAAAATTCTAATAAATTCTAATAAATTTAAATTACCCCAAAAATGACAAAAATACCCTCACACTAGAAATATGGTAGTGACAAATCTATTCTCCTTAAAAGAATTTCGTCCTCGAAATTGAAATGCGAAATACCACTAATGAGAAGGATAGAAAGCATACCTCACGGTCCAAAAAGATAAGGGTAGCGCTCGCGCATCTCATCCTCCCGCTCCCAGGTAGACTCTCCTGGAGAATGATGCCTCCATTCGACGCGCACCAAGGGTATCACCTGGTTCCTCAGAACCTTCTCCCGTCGATCCAGAATCTCCACTGGCTGCTCTGGATAGCTGAGAGAAGGCCCAACCTCTATCTCTGAATGATCGAGCATATGGCTAGGGTCAGCCACGTACCGTCTCAACTATGATACATGAAATACGTTGTGGATCCCTACTAGTACAGGCGGCAAGTCTAGCCTGTATGCAACGTCATCGACTCTCCCATTGATAACGAAAGGGCCGATAAAGTACGGGCTAAGCTTCCCGCCTCCACCAAAATGTATCGTACCACGAGTCGGAGATATCCTTAACAAAACCTGGTCTCCGACCAATTCACAAGCAAGGTCTCAATTAATTATAATAAACAAACATGATCAAAAATCACAAACAAACAAACCTAAATCTAATCCTACTCTAATCTGTACCTCAAACTCCAAGGGCCTCCGGTGGCTATCGGCCCAGTACCGATGTCTGTCCTGCGCCACGCGAAGTCTGTCCTTGATGAGCTTCACCTTCTCGGCCGCATCGACAACTATCTCTGGCCCCAGTAAAGCTCGCTCACCAACATCATCCCAGGATAAGGGTGTACGGCACCTACGCCCGTACAGAGCCTCAAAAGATGACATCTTAATGCTGGCCTGGAAACTATTATTGTAGGCAAACTCCACCAAATGAAGATGATCCTCCCAGGAACCTCCAAAGTCCAGGACGTACGTCCGCAGCATATCCTCAAGGGTCTGAATAGTCCGCTCTGACTGTCCGTCCGTCTGGGGGTGGTATGCAGTACTAAACTTGAGCTGAGTGCCCAAGTTGGTCTGCAGACTCCTCCAAAAATGGGAAGTAAAACGGCTATCCCGATCTGAGACGATACTGATGGGAACCCCGTGAATCCTGACTATCTGCCGCATATACAACTCCGCCAGCCTCTCTGTAGACGTACCCACCTTGAACGACAAGAATTGGGCCGATTTGGTCAACCAGTCAACGATGACCCAAATCGCATCTTTCCCTCCTGGTGTACGCGGCAATCCTGATACGAAGTCCATAGTGATATGCTCCCATTTTGACTCGGGAATAGGCAGCGGCTGCAACAATCTACCGGGCCTCTGTCTCTCTGCCTTGACCTGCTGACAGACCAAACACCTAGCCACAAAGAGAGCCACCTCCCGCTTCATCCCTGACCACCAAATATGTTCCCGTAGATCTCGGTACATCTTGTTGGCACCCGGGTGTATAGAGTACTGAGATCTGTGGGCCTCCTTCATAACCTGCTCTCTGAGATCTCCACTGGGCACACATAACCTGGAACCGTGCCTCAAGGCACCATCCTCTGCAAGAGAAAACTCGCCCTCCAGCAATCCTGCTCGAACCTGCTCTCGGAGACACCGCAGAGCAACGTCCTCAAATTGTGCCGACTTGATCCTCTCTACTAAGTCTGACTAAATCTGCATCCCCCATAGCTGCATCTGCACTCCGGACACGATCACCTCAATCCCAAGGCTCTCCAAGTCGGCAAGCAAATGCCGATCCATGGTCAAACACATGGCTGTCGGATACCTACTCAAGGCATCGGCAACCACGTTGGTCTTCCCTGGATGATACTGCAGTACAATGTCGAAGTCCTTCATCAACTCCAACCATCTGCGCTGTCTCATGTTCAACTCCTTCTGAGTGAACACATACTTTAAGCTCTTGTGATCTGTGAAGATCTCCACCCTCTCACCATACAGATAATGCTTCCACAGCTTCAGAGCAAATATCACTGCTGCCAGGTCCAGGTCGTGGGTAGGGTAGTTCTTCTCATGAGGACGTAATTGCCTGGAAGCATAGGCAATCACCTTCCCATGCTGCTGCAAAACGCAACCCAGCCCCTTCCCAGAAGCATCACTATAAATAGTGAAACCACCTGATCCTGAAGGCAATGTCAGAATCGGAGGTGTCGTCAGCCGCTTCTTCAACTCATCAAAGCTGCCTGACACTCCTCTGACCAAATGAACTCAGCATCCTTCCGGGTCAACCGAGTCAACGGCTCTGCAACCCGGGAGAAATCCTGCACAAATCTCCGATAATACCCTGCCAGCCCCAGGAAACTCCTGATCTCTGCAACTGAAGTCGGCGCTGCCCATGCCTCAACTGCTACAATCTTCTTGGGGTCAACTGAGATACCATCTCCAGTCACCACATGCCCCAAGAAGTCCACCCGGTCCAAGAAGAACTCACACTTGGAGAGCTTCCCGTAAAGCTGCTCCTTCCTGAGAGTCTCCAGTACGATCCTCAAATGCTCCTCGTACTCCTCCTCAGTCTTGGAATATACCAAGATGTCGTCAATAAACACCACCACAAACCGATCCAGATACTGGTGGAACACCTTGTTTATAAGGTTCATAAATACTGCTGGTGCATTGGTTAGCCCAAACGGCATAACCAAAAACTCGAACTGCCCGTACCGCATCCTGAAAGCGGTCTTAGAAATATCCTCCCTCTTTACCTTCACCTGGTGATATCCTGACCTCAGATCAATCTTGGAAAATACCTGAGCTCCGCTCAACTGGTCAAATAGATCGTCGATCCGCGACAGTGGGTATTTGTTCTTGATCGTGAGGTTGTTGAGTGCCCTATAGTCAATACACATACGTACTGACCCATCCTTCTTCAGCACAAACAACACTGGTACACCCCATGGCGACGAACTCGAGCGGATGAAGCCCTTGTCCTGTAGCTCATCCACCTGCTTCTTCAGCTCCACCAGCTCGTTGTTGTTCACCCGATAGACATGCTGAGAGATGGGTTCCGCTCCTGGGACCAAGTCTATCGAGAACTCTATGTCTCTGTCTGGTGGTAGTCCCGGCAACTCCTCTGGGAAAACATCCATATACTCCGCTATCAAGGGGTGTGGAATCGTCTGCTCTCTCGACCGAGACTCCACAGAAGACTCCGCTGCTCTGCTCTGCCTGACGTCTGGAGTACTCGAACTCTGGCTCCCCCGGTGCTCTGAAGAGAACTCTACCCCCTCTGCAATCAATGCTGGCGTGGTACCTGCTCAACCAATCCATGCCTAGTACTATATCGTAGTTCGGCAATGGCATTACGAGCAGGCTCACCTCCAACTCACGGCCTCCCAAAACTACTCTCCGACCCTTACAAACATCACTCACGAGGATAATACCACCCCCGGTCGTGATCTTGTAAGTCCTAGGCAACGATTCAGCTATGATACCGTGTCTAATCGCAAAAGATACTGATATGAAGCTATGCGAAGCACCGGAATCAAATAATGCAAAGGCTGGACTGGAGTCGAGTAGAATCGAACCTGCAATCAGCTCTCCTATCACCTCTGCATCTCCAGCTACCATGGCGAAAGCTCGCCCTTGCTGGGCTCCCCTGGCCTTCTGCTGGTGCTGGACGAACCTCTGCTGTTGCGTCGGCAGGGCTGGTCTCCTCTGTTGGCCTGCTGGAGCTCTGACTCCACCTCCCGGAGCTGCTCGTCCCATACGGCACTCCCTCATCTGGTGGTCTGCTGAACCACACACTAGGCACTGGCCCAGCCTCTTCTGGCACTCATTGAAGATGTGCCCAGGCTTCTTGTAGTAGCCACAAGTACCACCCTGCCTCTGACCCTGCCGGAGCTGCCTCGGCTGCTGCTGCTGATGGACTGGCCTCTGCTGAATCGGCTGTAGCTGAAACTGCCTCAGCTGCTGATGCTGAAAGTGGGGCCTCTTGGCCTGGCCTCCTCTGCTGCTGCTGCCTCCAACTGGGTCTCTCCCCCTCTTGAGCCTAAGCTCAAGATCATCCTCTGCTAGCAAAGCTCCTATCAAGATCTCCTCGAACGTGGCATCCCGGTTGCCCTTGGTCAAGGACTTGACCTCCTTGACTAGGCCCTTCCGGAACCTCTGGGCCTTCGCCGTCTCGCTCAAGCCCTCCACAAACCTGCCGAGGTGGCCAAACTCCCCAACGTACTCCTCCACTGAGAGACTCCCCTGGACCAGGCTCTCGAACTGCGACTCCAAGGTTCTGAGTGCTGAATCTGGGAAGAACTTCTTCTTGAAGAAGCCCTTGAACTGCTCCAAAGTTTGCCCAGGTACCCCCACCCTGGGTCTGACTGATACCATGTGCGAGCAAGATCTCGCATCCGGCTGGCTGCGGCCTCGATCTGAAGGTCTGCTGGAATCCTGGCCAAGCGAAAGATCTCCTCTATATGCTCGATCCACTAATCGGCATATAGGATACCCTTTGTCCCCAGAAAGTCTCTGGGGCTCATCTTCTGAAACTGTACGATCTCCGGTGTCCTCGGCTACTGCACCACTGGTCGAGCTGCGGCTGTCGTGACGGTCAACTCCATGCCCCTGTCCTGTCGAGCCTGCTGTTTGTCCATGAACTGCTGGAAATACGCAAACATCTGAGCTGCGTCCACGTATCCTGGAGGCGGTGGCTGCTGAAAGGGATCCTCTGGAATGATCGGGTCCTGCCTCCAAGCCGGTGGATGCATACCTCCTGCTGCTACTGCCGAGGTCTCAATACGAGCTGAGGTGGCAGGAGCTGCAGTCCCCTGGCCTCGCCGTACTGGCTGAGAGGTAGCAGTCCCCTCTATAGCATCCTCATGAATGGCACGCTGCGATCGAGTCTCTACCATCCTGAAGATAGACAAACAAGAGAATCAATTTCTGAGAAAGAAGCGAAATAACAAAGGCGGACAATTATAATTCAAAGGATCAGTTGACAAAAAGGATTTAGAGGGCAATAAAAGAAATTTTTCCTAAAGTGATTGAGTACCTTAAAATTAATGTCCTATATCCTACTGCAGGCTGTAGTGATACTCTAATTCGAATACCACTACACTTTTAGTCTAGACCTGCATGGGCCACCACTAAAAATGTGTCACGACCCGCACCCACTGTGAGGGTACGAGAACGTAACAACGCCCAGCCTACGCCGCAGTGTCGACGGTAGAACGCTGTCCTAGGTCAACATACATCTAACAATATATATCTAAACAGTTTATACTCCCCGAATAGGGGTGACATAGCAGTAAAACTCAATCACAACTAAGGAAGAGATAGCACGATATGAAATAGAACTCAAGGAAGTAAATAGATGAAAAGTAGTCTAAGATAATCCCAGCAATATCCAGAAGTACATGGTCTCAGATACAGAATGAAGAAATATATACAACTCTGAACTCCAAATATAGTCTAGCTAAAACATGTCTCAAGACTGCATAAAGTAAAATAAGCCTAACTAATCTAATCTAGGCAATCGGGGCGATATCCTCAGCTAGAGCTGGGTCCTCCTGAGGGTCCAGCTCGCAGGTGTCATCTAAGGCTGCCCTGTAGTAGGTATCTAGATAAGCCTCCTCCTCGTCCTCTGTAATATTTTCAACAGGTCCAGTCAGGACAGGAGCGAGTACAGTACATCTCAACAGTTCATAGCAGGTTAGAAGATATAATCATGCAGTAAAGTAAGATACAAGTACTGAAAGAAGTGCAGTATGTAAACAGAGAGAGAAAGTTGTAATAGAAATATCTACTATAAATAAAGAGCTAACATGTGACTAGTGAGTCAGAGTACAATATAGACATGTAAATGGCATAGGAGATTTTGATGCTACACTATGGAAGAGATTCTGATACTACACTACTTGGATAGTATTCACATGTCTATTTCTACTCCTCCGTACCCCCAATCAGTACACAAGGATCCAACCAGGTTATGTTATGATACTATGTAATGCCCCCGAAGGGTGATAAGCCCCCGAAGGGTGGTAAGCCTCTGAAAGGTGATAAGCCCCCGAAGGGTGATACATAGTAGACCCATAAATGGGATAAGGATTCCAGGAAGACTCTATGATCATAAGAGTATATGTCACAAGTGATCGAAGAATCAACGAAGCATAGTGATACGCTATGTAAGTGAAACGCACAGAACATAGAGTACCCGATGCTTCCTAAGGATAACATCTCAAGAAGGGACCCATATAGTACCAATCCGTGTGGCCAAAGTGACAGTACAAGTAAAGTAATCTACTGCAGGAAATAGTTCTAAGCAGGATATGAAATAATCAGAGAATGTACTCGCCTATATCTGAGTATCCAATATGAAAGGTACTGTCCGAGGAGTGGTGTCTGGCTCCTAATCAGAACAGCACAAGTCACAACAAGTCCAAAATGGTATAATGAAGTCCTACTATACATTCTACATGATTCTAGGTCAATCTAGGCCAAAGTCAACTCTTGGTCAACTCTGGTCAACCCTAGAAGTCAAACTAGGTCAATCTAGTCTAAATTAGGCCAAACTAGTCTATACTAGACTACATTAGCCTAACACTAGGCCACTAAACCTACACTAGCTAGTACACACACTACTAGGCTATCTAGACCAACTACAAGTTATATGTTATCTTAACACCACATGTAAATATACTAGCTAGGTATCCATATACCTATACTTAGGTATAGGCAAAAACACATATCATAGATATATATACATCACATGTCTACCTTAGGTCATATGACATATACAATAGGAACTAACATATATCTATATACATTTAGATATAGGCTCAAACATATATATACATAATACATTGTATATATATAGGTATACATCCCTATACATTTCACACACATACACATCTAGATATTCATATAATATATATATATATATATATATATATATATATATATATATATATATATATATATATATATATATATATAAAGAGAGGGAAGGCTAGTGTGTGTGTGTAGGCAAGATAAACAGTGTGCAGGAACTACAAAACAGGGAAAGAGAGAGAGGAAAGTGTGTGTGTAGAGGACAGGTTATGAGTGAAAACATGTGTGTGTTGGGTAGAGAACTGTGTGTGGTGTTCAGGTGAGTGTCAATTGTGTGTGTGTGTGCTGCTGTGTGTGGGAGATGTGTGGCGGAAACAGTGAGGGAAAACTGTGAGGAAACAGTTAAGAGTGTGTGTGTATGAATGCTCAGGTTTCAGTCAAGGCAAACAGTGAAAATGAATGATAGGCAACAAGTAAACAGAAATAGCATTTAATCTGGTTTAAGGAAAGGAAACCAAATCACAGCAAACTGGAATCATTACCCATTTAAACTCAGTTTTCAAACACCCTTGTATTCTCAGTTTTCAGTCCCTACTCCAAAACCCCATTTAAACTTCAAATATCAATCAAACAATCCCATAATCATACACACAGTTAGACTACATATAGGAGAACTGATTTAGAGACTAAAACATGTAACTAACAGTATAAATTATGGTTTAAACAGTTGCCAAAGTTCATCCCAAGAAACTGGAAATGCAGGAAATAATTCTGTTATTGACAGTTTGGTACCAATCATTCACAACCACATTTCGATCCCAATTTTCAACCAAATCACACCAAAATCGAAACCAATTTAGATTACATATAGGAGAACATGATTAAGTTCTGAAACCAATAATTTAACAGCAATAATTGGATTAAAATAGATGACAAGTTCAGGTTTTAAAATTGAAAGAAAACAGGATATTGATACATAACTTGAAAACTGGAAATGTGCTAACACCTAATGAAAACATATCCAATTTCAAATTAAGAAGTTGGTAATGTATATACACCACAAATATGTGTCCCACAACCTGTTCGTGTCCAACAAGATGGACACAAACGTGTCCAAACATGAATAACACTAAACAGTGCACACACAGACACTGTGTGGACCACAGGCTCGTGCGTGTGTGCAGGCGTGTCGTGCACACGACACAAGCCAAACTAGGCCTCGTGCTTGCACACACGTGTACCCCTATACTAGGGCTAGGTCTAGGTCAACCTGCACCCTATCCTAGTGTGTCGTGTCCGACGCTACAATGCCGTATCAGTGCGTGTTTTCAACAGTGCGACGTGCAGTGTGAAATCGGTGTGGGTGGGATTTCTCCCAAACCGCTCGATTAGATGAGCTAAAAATTGGTCTGTGTCATGTCAGTCATGTGTCCTAAGTGTCACCAAAATTTCATCCTAAATAGTGTCGTGTCGTGTCCGCTAGGACACCCGAACAGCAGGGGACAGTGCTCACTGTGTCGTGCACGGGTTCCTGTGTCCAAACCGACACGAATCGACACTAAAACACAAAACAATCTTCACAAAAATTAATACACACATGAAGATCTACAGATCTATGCAATCACATTTCAAAAATACGAAAATCGAATCCTTAGTGGCATTTCTACAAACACCTAGGTTACAGCCATGATACGTGTCCAAATGGACACGAAACTTAGGATACCCGACACAAAACCTATACTAATACTTAAGGGACCTTAGGGCTTCCTATTCATGAAGACAAATTAAAAATCCATGGAGAAATGACAAAGTTACCTATTGATGAACTTCCAATGAAAAATCCCCTTTGTGAGCTCCTTTGTTGGTATCCCAATCCAATCAAAACAACCTCAAACTAAAACAAATTTCCAATAACAGCAAGAACAATAATATTAGGATCTAATGCAACTAGTTTGGGGGAAAAAGGACCTAAAATAGATTTTATATGAATTTAGAAAGATGGAAACTCACCTCTTTCTTTCTTGAAATAAAATTCCTAAGGAAAGGAGGCTAGCCCTAGATTTTAGGAGGGGATTTATAGTGGGAGAATCCCAATGCTATAGGTGGCCGGCCACATCTCCTAGGGATTAGGGTTTGCTAGTTTGGGCTTTGGGCCAAGTTACATAGGCTATAGTTTGATTGTTTTATTAATGGCTCTAAATCATAAGCCATGACTTATGTCTTTATAATTTCTATTGCTAATTAGGTTCTAATGACCAAACCAAAGATTAGGCTAGGTTAGACTAGAGTCATATATCCTAACCAAGTCCATACTAACCAGGGTTAGCTCCTAGGTTGGTCTACATGGGTCCAAACTAGTCAAAATTAATCTAGTCCAAACAATTCCAAAATAATTCCTAAAAATTCCCAAAAATTCTAATAAATTCTAAAAAATTTAAATTACCCCAAAAATGACAAAAATACCCTCACACTAGAAATGTGGTAGTGACATATCAGGCGCAAAATGATTTAGCCTATACAAGAAGAGCGCCAAGCGCTGGCCAAAGAAAAGAAGCGGATAGGCAGGCCGACAAAACAGAAACTAGAAGCCATAAACTAATCTAGGTTCTCCCAGAACTTGGACGTGGAGTGCGAGCAGTGCCTCATGATCTTTAGTATCTGTCTGATGATTTCTCTGTACAGTTGGGGAGGTGGAAGATGTCGGCCCTCGTAACGAAACTTGTTCCTGTTTTTCCACAGGACACAAATTCTCGCGACTACGATGATCTGATGTCTGTGGGAGACGCCCCAACTGGACAGGAGATCATTGAAGCCCCTAGGGAGGAGGACCTTCCTAAACTTGGTGCTGAGAGCCGCCCAAATATTCTTTGCCAGATCTCCGGAGGTGAGGATGTGCTCTGCAGATTCGGTTTGAGGGGAAGTGCAGCAATGGCAACTCGAAGCTAGGCTGCAGCCGAATGAGGTGACAGCATCGTCGGTGGGGAGCTTTCGGAGGTGGGCTCTCCAGATAAGAATGGACCATTTGAGGGGGATACATGCGTGCCAGAAAGGAGCGATGTGAGGTGATGGGATCCCGATGCCGCGGACGACGGACCTGGCGGAACACAGAGAGAACTGGCCGTCCGGTCTAGGAGACCTGTAACACCCACTTTTCTAAAATGAGGGTAATTTTGAACTTTTATAATTTTGATTAATCGATAATAATATTTAACTCATGTTGTAATTTTTGGTAATTTTTTTAATCAATTTAAAACTATTTAAAATGTTGAATTGTGATTTTGATGGTTAACTAGTTTATCCCTATTTTTGCTAAGCTTAGAGACTAACCATGGGGACCTAACCATGTGATTAGAATGACTATTTACAACTTTTTAGACTAAGGGTATTTTGGTCATTTTGTGACTTTTGAATTATTTAGGATTTTGATTAATTGGTGAATTTTAGATTATTTTAATAATAATTAAATTGATGTATTATGATTTTGGTCATTTTTTATATTTTAATATTTTGGAAAAATTTTATATTTTTAATATTGTTTTTATTGGATTTGTTTAGTCGGGTTTGAGTTTCGTCTCGTTTCGACTTGTATTGTGACCCGGGTAGCTTGAACTCTAGATGGGACCCAATATTAAGTTAAACATGGCTCACAAGATCCAACATTTAAGTTAGTTAATTAAATTAATTTTTATCATGTTAGAATGGTTAAGTTAGAGACTCAAAACTAGATCATTTTGACCCCAAACTTGAACCTAGTCTAGACTTAACCATATGAGACTAGAGAGGGGCAATTAGGACATTTCCCATTAGCCCTAATGGACTCTTTATGGCAGCCACCTTTAGGAGAGAATGGTTTATTTCATTCATTACAATCTTGCCTCTTTTATTTTTCTTTTGTTCTTTTCCAATTTTAGAGAGCCTTCTCATTGACTTGATCTCCAAATCAAATCATTCCTTCATCAAACCTTCCCTCAATCATTCCCATTCTTCAAGGGAAGGGTGCTACCAAGGATTGGAAGAGGAGTGCAAGGAGGAGTGTCCACTTTGAGGGATCTTCGTATCGGAGCCGTGTCCTAAAGGATTTTATTGGGATTCCACTCCCAATAGGTAAAATACATCCTCTAAATCGATTTTCTTTGCATATAAATTAGTTTTGAATCCGTAGGATCCATCCTCATGCATGTGTCCCATTTAGATTCAAATTTGAGGCCATTTGGAGCTCTCTTGAGGATTTTAGATATGTGTCTTGTGTCATACTTGATAGATCCCAAATTAGGACACCCCATGTGTATGTATGTATGATAATAGTTTAAATAGATATTTAAATTCAGTTTTAGAATGGTTAGAGAGTGGATTGATCTTAGTTAGGATAGTTGGAATGAGTTTCATTTGGATACCTATGTTTGTATCCAAGTATCTTGGCCTATATGTGTTCTTTTGTCAAATTCGTCATAATTTTCATCCACGTTTTTATTAACCAAAGCAACTTAGAAATGTCATAACTTTTAGCTTAGAACTTCGATTTATCTCCTGTTTTTTTTAAAAGAACCGTATCGAAGTTAGATTTCCAAATATATATTTTAATAAGCCAAATTCTTTATGTAACTTTCTGTAGAATTATTTGAGTGTCAGCTGTACGAAAGACGAACGTGTTTCGGTATTTTCGCGATTTCGGGAGCTTTCGGACACGAAAATGCGATCCGTTTAAAGTTTCGGAAAGCTAACACGAAGGGCTACAACAAACTTTAATCCTAGAATTTAGTAGAGGCCCAATTGGTATAGTATTGGTTTTAAGTAGAAGAGTAAATATACGATATATGCATTTTGTGTAACCTATGAGCCTATGTAGTATGGATATTAAATGAATATAGAGTATGTAATGCATGATATGTTAGATGAATGAAATGATAAATATATGATATATATTCTTTTTACATTAATGTATATATATGGTTGAATGCAAGCATGTAGGAATACAATTAATATAATATATGTAAGCAATGCATAAATGCATGAATGAAAGAATGATATACAATATATGCATGAAAGTATATAATGAATGCTAGATATGAATGCAAGGTATATATGTAATGATAGGTATGAATGCATAATGTATAAATATTGTAATGCAATATATAATGATAGCATGTATGGTAATGTAGAATATATGATGCAAGCATGTATATGTCCACTGTTTTCCCTTTTTCTTATATTTTCCTTCCCTTTCCTTTCCATTTCAGTTTCCCCCCCCCCCCCCCCCCCCCTTTTTCCTCTTCTATTTTTACATGTTATATACAATGTATATAATGTATAGATGCATATAAGTATGTAATATGCATGAATGAATGTCATATATGAATGAATCAATCAATCAATCAAAGGTATAAGTAAAATATAATGCTTTGTAATGAATGTTAACATATATAATGTATAAAAATATGTATGTAAATGTGCATGAATGTATATATCTATGTAACTATGTAAATATGTATGATGTAACATATGCCTATATAAATAAATATGTATGTAATGTGGATATGCATGTATGTATGAAGGTATATATTTATATATATTATCTATTTTATATTATGCATTATTGTGGTTCACATTATCTTGTGATTGGGTGAGTGCTAGCCTAGGCTTGGTTAGGCCTAGTGAGACTTGTTAGACTTGTTGGGCTAGGACTTAACCTAGTTGACCTAATTTGACTAGTGTGGTTGACTAGAGTTGACCAAGTGTTGACTTTAGTCTAGTTTGACCTAGACAGCATGCAGATGCATTGTACATTTCATTTATCATCTCTCGTATACATCTTGACCTGTGTTGCTCTAAATAGGACTCTGTGGCTTCAGTTTGGACCTCTATACCTATCAGCTGTTCAGGTTATCAGGCGAGTACATTCTCTGATAGTTCTCTCATTTAATTGTCAATTACTGTATTTCAGTTATAGTTAGTTTTATGTGATTCTCTGTTACAACACGTATGGACATTTCTGGATTCATGTATGCGACACACATACCAAACTTATATGTCCTCTATTATTGGAATCACTGGAATTATTCTGGAATTATCATATTATGGCTGGACTCATCTCGATTCTCGTGTCGAATTTTGGATTCATTTGTATTGCGGGGTGGGAAAATATTGAGTAAGATATGTAGACATACCCCAAATCTGGAATCTCCCAACTGGAATCTACTGGAAGCATAGCCATCTCTCGCCTGATCAGTAAGAGATGTGCCTGATTACTTACAGCCGTTTACATGTCGATCTCGGTATTTTAAAACACACTGTTAGAATAGCCAGGCTCACCTGGATTCTTGATCACTACCTAGAATCATCTTGTACTGGATCCATCTTGTATTAGATTCATCTCGTACTGGACTTATAGTAGTTTTACACTTGTTTTGTATTTACTGTCTGGACTTATTATGTTACTTCAGTTCAGCTAGATTTATTTTACAGTCTTCATTGCCATCATTCTTCTCTTGTTTTAGTTACTTTACTTTCCTTGTATCTTACTGCTTCTCTATACTATCACCTAAATATAAACTGCCATATTCATCAATAAAACTGTTTATAACTGCTTTATAGTTCTCTGTCATTACTTGGGTTTTCTTGATGAGTTGTACTCGTTCCTGTCCTGACTGGACCTGTTGATAAATTTTACAGATAGCTTGGAGGTTGCCTGCTAGCCTAGAGGAGACACAGTAGAGGTTGTATAGATAGTTATTTTAGTTGTCTTGAGTTGTATTTACTTTATGGATTACTGTACTTGAATTTTGAGATGTTTTCTGGGTTTGTGTATCTTAGACACTTAGACTTCTATCTGCGGTATCTCCTTGTGGATTTTATATTTTATCTATCTCTTATCATGCTCTACCTTAGATGTGATTGAGACTGTATTTGCTATGTCACCTCCATTCGGAGTGTATATACTGTACAGGTACCTTTATACTGTTAGATGTTGTGACCTAAGACAGCGTTCTACCACCGACACTACGACGTAGGCTGGGCGCTGTTACGTACTCGTACGCTCACAGTGGGTGCGGGTCGTGACAGGACCATCTCGTGATGTCCGGAGTGTCAGAGAGGCAGAGATTCGCAGTGGCGAGATGGGCGGCTGCCGCCGGACCGAGTCAGGTAGTGACTCGGTCCCAGATCCATCCGGACGAAGGATTCCAAAGCTCGCGAATCTGGCCCTCCCGCGAGGGAGACTCGGGGGGTGCCAGAGGTTACCACCCAGCCAACGATCATGGCTCATTGATGAGTAGCCGTTACCCAGCTGGATGTGTATGAGGGGGTCCGCAAGCTGTCGGCCTCGGGTAATGCATCTCCAGGATGTCGATGAACGGTTGTTGACTAAGGCCGTCCCAGGGTAGGAATATCTGAAGTATCTCGCTTCCATGAAGCGAGTCCAAATTGAATTATCTGTGCGCAGCTTCCACCACAACTTCATGGAGCATGCGTCGGCGATGTGTTCCATTCTGCAGAGTCCCAGACCGCCCTCGAAGGTGGGTTTAGCCATAGTGTTCCAGCTGGTCCAGTGGTGCTTATCTTTGCCTTTGTTGTGACCCCAGAAGAAGCTGGCGAAAAGGGATTCAAGCGAAGCGAGCACCTTTTTGGAAGGGTTACAGACCGCCAGGGTGTAAATAGGAGTGGAAAATAGTTCGTGCTTGATCAGAATCAGCTTGCCTCCGGGCGAGAGGGTAGCATTGTACCAGCCTTCGATCCTTTTCCTGATGGCGCTGACCATGTACTCGAAGATACCCGAGTTGGCCTTCCCATAGACCAATGGGCAACCTAAGTAGGTGAAAGGTGGGTATGCTGTGGCAAAAGAGGTCAAGTTGGAGAGCGACGTAGAGTGAGACATGTTCGTTTTATGATGAGTGTATATCACACTCTTGCTGTTGTCGATTCTTTGTCCGGAACATCTGGTGTACTTGTTCAGTGTTTGGAGGACCACCTCGATGGAGCCGATGTCGCCGGCTAAAAAAATGAGGACATCATCCGCGTAAGCAAGGTGGGTGAGGATGGGGCAGCCGGTGGTTGTGTGAAAGTGGTAGAACTGTGGGGTGTTGGGCATGCTCTTAAGGTTTCTGCTGAGGGCCTCCGCAGTGATGATAAAGATAGTGGCAGAAAGAGGATCCCCCTGGCGAACGCCACGGCTAGCGTTGAAGAAGCCCTTAGCCTGGCCGTTGATAACGGTGGAGAACCAAGAATTGTTGATGGACCTGAAGATGATGTCGATCCAGGGTTCAGAGAAGCCAAAAGCCCTGAAAACCGAGATCATGAATTGCCAGTCCAGGTGGTCATAGGCTTTCTCCATGTCCAGCTTGATGGCGATATTCCCCCCTCTAGCCAGGAATTTTATGCAAGTGACCATCTCTTGAGCGAGCAGGATGTTGTCCACGATGTTACGCCCTTTCACAAATCCGCTATGCTCCTCGGAGATAATTTTGGGCAGGAGATCCGACATCCGGTTAGCGATAATTTTCACGATGATTTTGTTGGCGAAGTTGCATAGGCTTATGGGGCGGAAGTCTTTGAAGGTTTCAGGGTTGTCTTTTTTTGGGATGAGAATAAGATTAGCCCTGGATAGAGATTTAGGGTATCTGGCTCCTTGAAAGAAGGCAACTGATGCCTCCAAAAAGTCTGGACCGATGATGTCCCAGCATTGTCTGTAGAATACCCCGCTGAAGCCGTCGGGGCCGGGCGCGCTGTGCTCGTCGAGATCCCAAACCGCGGTCTGTACCTCGGCGACGGAAGGGGAGGAAGGAGCCGCTCATTATCGAGGTCGATGATGATGCTAGGGATCTCCGCCAGCACTCCCTCGTCCATGACGACCGCTTCTTTGGTGAAGAGATTAGAGAAAAAGTTGGCAGCGGCCTCCTGAATCATAGGCTGGTCCGTCAGCTGGTTGTCGTTGTCGTCGGAGATACGATGGAGATGGAGCTGATGTCTGCGTCCTTTGACGCATGCGTGAAAGAAGCTGGAGTTGCGGTCCCCTTCATTGTCCCATTTCAGTCTAGCTTTTTGCTTCCAGAATTCTGTTTCTACTTTAAGCCTGGACTTGAGAATAGCTCTGGCGAGGTTGAGCGTGGAATGCGCTTCGGGGGATCTGTTAGCAACGTAAAAGATCTCTGTGCGGGTGACGTCATCCTCTGCATTTTTGATCTCCTGGAAGATGTTGCCGAAAGCTGCCTTGCTCCATCTAGAGAGGGCCTTACTCGTGGCTCGCAGTCTGGCCGCGACTCTATACAGCAGATCGGAGACGTACACTGAGAACCAAGCAGAGGCCACCTCGGCTTTGAAAGAAGGATGATGTCTCCAGAAATCCAGGAATTGGAAAGGTTTCTTGATGCGGTTGGTGCTGCTGCTGATCTCGATGAGAAGGGGTGAGTGATCGAATTCTGTGGTGTTGAGGTGGGATAGGCAAGAGTTGAGCCCCATGTCGGCCCAGTGACTGTTGATGAGGGCACGGTCGAGGCGGAAGTATTGACGCCGGGAGCCTTCCTGCATGTTGCACCAGGTGAAGACGTTGCCGGAGAAAGGGAGGTGAGCGAGGTGAGCATTGAAGGTGAAATTGTTGAAGTCTTCCATGGCCGGAAGAGGAGGCGGACGCCCTCCGGACTTCTCGGCACTACAAGAGATGATGTTGAAGTCACCTAAGCACAACCACGGAAGGTTCTGGAGGGAGAGGTGGGTGTCGAGCAGGTCATCCCAGAGGAGTTTTCGCTCTTGGAAGTCACAGCTGCCGTGCACGGCGGAGATTAAGGTTCTGTTCCGAAGTTGAGGGTATTCCACCCAGAAGGAGAGGGCTTGGATGGAGTCCTGAACCATTCCATATTTGATGCCCGCACTGGCGACGTGACTGCCTGCCAGCGCGGTCGGGAAACCAAGCTAAAGTTGGATGCCGGTGATCCTTTTCTTGGGGATTTTGGGTTCGATGATGACTAGGATGTCGATTTTGTGAATTTTTTTGAGACTGGGGATTCTATTCAGCGTCGGTTTGTTAGCAATACCTCTCACGTTCCACGAGAGGATGTTAAGCATTGTATTGGAGGGAGTGGGTGGGGAGGTTGAGCTTGCTGCTGACCTGGTGGTCATAGCCGCTTGTTGGTTATTTTTCTTGTTTTTCTTCTTCTTTTTCGAGGAAGATTTCTTGGTGGAGATGATGTGGTCGTCACTGGCCTCTGACAATCCAACAGGTGAACGAACGACAGCCACTGAGGAGTAATTCGCAACCTCTACGTAGTCAAGCGCACAAAAAGGGTTGTTGCGATCAAGGAAACCAGCGACCTTGGCTTGCCAGAAACTACCAGTAAGAGGGGAACAAGGGTCGAGGGGCGTCGATAAAGACGGGTGAGAGGGACGGATCTGCTGTGAACAACTCGTGCCCTTCGACAATATGACAAAGGTCGTGGGCTACCACGAGTTACTTACTTGGGGGGCTAGTAATGGAGATAGGGGGGAGTGGAGCTGGTGCCCAAGTGCTTGAGGGAGGTGATGGGGGAGATCTGAAGGGGAGCAGTGTCGGCGCTAAGGGGGTTGGGGGTGGGGGGTTGAGAAGCTGTCGGGTATTAACGCGACAACATGAGAAACGTCCGGCGCTGCCTGGGTGTTGATGTCTGATTCGGGGCATGCATGATCAGAGGTGTGCTCACGAGGGCTCTCGAGGATGTTATCGATGTCAAGTATGGCAAAGGAGTTGGCGAGGGTGATGGCGGAGGGATTGAAGGGAACGATGTCGGAGTCGAACGAGGTGGGAGATTTTGTGCTTTGCTGAGGGTGGGTTCCGCTGGGCCGGTGGGGGTGGTTGGAGGGCAAGACGGGCGAGGGAATGTGCTGAGTGGTGGACGCGACCGGGTCGCAAAAAATGTGGGGGCCCGGCTTCTTGAGGGTGGGGTTAGCCCGGAAGCAGCACTGCAAGGAGTGACCGCTTATCTGGCAATATTGGCAATAAATAATGTTGTTGTCATACTCCGGTGTTTGTCTGATTGTCTGATCTCCAAGCTCTATCTCAATCATTTTGGGGGGTTCATTGGCGAGGTCGAGCTCAACACAAATCTTCGCATAGTTGCATTTTGAGAGGTTGCGTGTTTCTTCCGCGATGGCTACCAGGGACCCGAAGGAACTGGCGATGCGCTTAAGAGCGTCTGCTGGAAAGCACACCAGGGGGAGGTTGGGAAGGGTGACCCACGTGGATATGATCGACGAGTCCACAACCGGGTTGAATTTGGGTGACCATTTGACGATTTTGGCAATCTGTGAATCAATTTTGGTGGGGCCCTTCGCCCAAACCATGATGCAGTCCTGGTCGGAGGACAGATGCAGGAACATGTGCTTGGGGTCGAGAGGGGCAATCCGGTATGCGTCTAAGAGACCCCACGCGGCGATAGCCTCCTTCACCCTTGCTATCTTCGGACAACCGGAGGTGAACTTTAGGACGAAGGTCTTAAGAAAGGAGGAGGATAGGGAAGAAATGTCCGGGTCGGAGAAGGGAATGCGGATTGGGTATCCATCAAATGGGGGCACGAATACGATTTCAGGAAGAACGATGTCCGCCGTCGGAGGGGGGAATAACCTTCACGCGGTCAGGCCGCAATGCTTCGGCGTAGGAAGGGGCACGGGGAGGAAGCTGGTCTGACAAGGGGGGTAGGGGAGGGAGGGAGGGACTGGGGAAGGGCAGCTGGTGACGGGAGCGGTCGAGGTGACCGGACCTCCTGCAACATGCCCGCCAGCAAAGAGGTTAAGGGGTCCCTGCGCGGGGGAGACCAGCGTGCAGGGGAGAGGGGCAGGCCCACAAAGTGGGAGCCACCTGACTCACGAAAGCCCGCAGCAGAGGGGAGAGGCTGACCCACACCGTGGGAGCCTATGGGCGCATGAACTACGCAACCCGCAGCGGATGTAGAAGGCTGGCCCACAACATGGGAGCCACCAGGCGCGCAAATGCCCGTGACGGAGGATGAGGGCTGGCCCACACCGTGGGAGCCCTCAAGCTCGCGTAAACCCGTAACGGAGGGAACAGGCTGATCCAAAACATGGAGGCCTACGCGCGTGCCTAACGCAGGAGAAAAGTGTACGCTGGGCCCTGGCTGCGTAAAAGTAAGATTTACGCAAGCTGAGTGAACGCTAGGACCTGGCTGCGTAAAAGCGGGAGGGGACTATGTACGCAAGCTTTGGCGCGCGTAGAGCCAAACAGGAGGAGATGTCCTGGCTCGATCTCCGAGAGGGATGGGCAAGCTGCAAAGCGTGAAGAGGACGCAAGTCCCACTCGATCCTCGGGAGGCGAGCTGCAGAGAAGGCTGTGAGGCTCGTGCCCGCTCGACACACGAACCAGGAGGAAATGGGCTGACGCGCCGACGCGAGGTTCGAGGCGGTCCTGGGGGGAGGTCGCTGTTCTACTCGGCATGGGAACCGGAGTGGAGAACGGAAGGAGCAGACGCTCCGACGCCTGGCCCAGGGCTGTCCTCGGGGAGGAGGCCGCCGCTCCGCTCTCGCCCGCGACCGTTGGTGGCCCGGTCGAGATGAGGGGCGCCGGCGGAGCTGTCCCTGAGGAGGAGGCTGGGGAGGGAGCACGCCGGGGCTGGGGGAGGATGGCCCCCCGACCAACGATTGGAGAGTTGGTCGGGGGTCCAGGCTGGGAACGCCGGCGGGGGAACGCCAAGGAGGGAGGGGAGGGAGGACGCCGGAAGAGCGGTCGGCGCTGGTCCGGTCAGAGAGCGGAGCGGGGGGACGGCGGGGGAGGTAGGGGTGCACGCCTGAGACGAAGAAGGCGACAATCTTCCGGAGGAGGCGACGAGGGGGCGGTAGCGCCGGGGGTGCGTGAGCACCGTGGGCAACCCGCCGACGAGAGCGGAAGGGAAGAAGGATTGGAGCGGGGAGGGGGGTGGAGCGCGGAGCGGGTGGGAGAGGGAATGGCGGTGCGGGTGGTGGGGGTGGAGCGGGGAGCGGGGGAGATAGGGAAGGGCGGTGCGGCTGGCGGGGCTGGCCGCCCGGACGGCCGGAAGGGCATGCCGGGGGAGCGTTTCAAGAAAAGGGGATCGCCGCCGGGGGAGCTCTGTACGATAGAGAATTATATCATATATATATATATATATATATATATATATATATATATATATATATATATATATATATATATATATATGTGTGTGTGTGTGTGTGTTAGTGGCTTGATATTGAGTTTGGATATGATATTATGTACATACAATATAAGGTATGTATCATATAAACAGGTTAAAACCTAGGATTGAGTATGGTATCATAAATTTGCACTATAGGAAAGTAGATAAATAGGAAATAGATATTTTAAAGCCTATGTTAGGGTTGTGGTTGATAACACAATACCCAGTTAACTAATTTAGACTAAATGAGACTAGATTGACCAAGTTTGACTTTCTGACCTAGAAATGGCCTAGCAGCATGTAAATAACACTTTAAATCTATTGTTTACTCTAGAATACTTTGTAACTCTGCAATTTTATATTAGGTCTTTGTGACTCCAATTCGGATACCGATACGTAGTCGTTGCTCAGGATATCAGGCGAGTACATTCTCTGATTGTTTTCATCATGATAGTATTGACATTGCCTGCTCTAGACTACTTTACTTGATGCTGACACGTTGTTAACATAGATTGGTACTATATGGATCTTATCATGCGATATTATCTCCTTATCGGGTACATCGGGTATTTCATGTTCATATACTTTATCATGTATATCGTATCCTCCTTATATTCGTATTATTCATGTACTCTCATGTGCTCTCATGTTCAAACTAACAATCATGTACGTAACGTAAGGTGATTCGATCCTTGTATATTGATTGGGATCGGGGGGAGTAGAAGTGGTTATGTGATTAAATCCCCTAGTGTACTCATGTATATGTCGATTATACCCTCACGTATAATGGAGTTATCGTAGAATAATCATGTACAACCTAAACTAATCACATAACTGTCTTGTGCTCTGAATCACTTATATTTATTATAGTTCATAGATTCTCTATTTTATTCATGTATTCAGTTTCCTTATTCATATTCATGTATTTCCATTACAGCATGTCATGTATCTTATTCTATTGTTAGTTCTATATTTCCTACCATGCAATGAAACTGCTTTCAGAGTTATGTATTTCGCTCCAATCCTGACTGGATACGTTGACAAAATTTTACAAAGAACCTAAAGGATTTCTGTACCACTTATTACGATGCAGACTTAGACGACACTTATGACTTGGATCACCAGAAGGATCCAGCTAGCCTAGAATAGAGACCAGTAGTGCCTAGATTAGACTGCTAGGACTTTTGTCTGGAATTTGTTTTCAGTATTTTCTGATATGTTATATTATTTCTTATACTTTGAAATACTCTGTTGACTCTTAGAATTATCTCTTTTGGGTTGTATTGCACTTTGACATTCTATCTAATCTATATCGTGCTGTTATTCCTCCTTAGCTTTGTGATTGAGTTGTATCTTCTGAGATTGCCCTCCATATGGAGAGTACATACTTGATAGGTACTTCATATCATGTTTAGTTATTGTTAAGACCTAGGACAACGTACTACCTCCGACACTGCGGCGTAGGTTGGACGTATCAACGGTCTCGTGCCCTTACACTGGGTGCGGGTCGTGACAGATGGGTCGACATGTTTCTATTATGTTGCTTAGTTCTATTTATTATCATGCCTATTATACTATAAAATATGTGCCGATAGTCCATGGAGATTACAATTTATGTTAAAGAGGATGCATAGGTTCTCAAGGAGCATCTCAAGTCAGTTGAGAAGAAAATTAAGGTATTTGTGCGTATTGCTCAATAATGTGCATAAGATCTGTTCAAATTATGCATATGTATGAGCATGGGTCTACTCAGAATGATGCACATAGGTTTTATTCAAATCATGTGTATGTGTGTGCTAGATTCTGCTCGGCTTGGCGCATGAGTTCTGCTCCAACTATGAGCATGGTCGTACATGGCGATCTTGGAGCATGACTGCATATGTGCTATCGGTATATGCACGTAGGTTGTTGCATATCTTGGCGCATGGGTCTGCTCGGATGTGGCGCATGGATATGTTAGGATTATATACTAAAAGCATCACTTTTGTATTAACTATATTTTCCTATTATTTTTGAATGAGAATCAAATGGACAAATGTTGGCATTTTATATTTGTTTTATGTTAATGCAAGTGTCTGATATTCTACATTGTAGATAATATGGTGTCACAAAAGATCATATTATCAGTCCCTTGAAGAATATATAAATGGTTCACAACCTAGATGAATTTGGACAAACCATTGGTAAGGTTGTAGTGTAATCTAGCATTAGTCTATCTTGACTATATGTTTATACTACTGCACTTTGTGTGTATTGAACATGGCCACTTGAGGTTGTTCTCTTTGTACTGACTATATAAGAGAACAAATGTCTCCGTTATTATGGATGCTTATGCTCTTAATTCGGATATAATAACAGACATGTATATGTAGTGTGCATTACTTTGATTCATAAAAAAATGAGATTCACTAATCTCTATGAATTGGGTAATGGCATTGTGTATGATGGACTGTTAATTATAAAAGGAATCCATGTCCCGATGTACCGGGTTGATGATGTTCCCTTAAGAAACTCATAAGAATTGTCATGTAAACCCTGTAGGTGGATTATATCCGACATGACAAATAAAGTTGAGTGGTACTACTTAAAGATGAAAGATATCAATCAATGTCATTAACTTATTTTGATTGACGGACATTCGATATCTTAACATGGGGAGACAAACAAGCATATAATAAGAAGGAGTCCATAAACATAATTTGGGATTAGGAAGGTAGTGCAACAGTAGCTCTTTAGTGGATCGGGCTACTGTTAACAGGCCTTGGTTGTGTGTCCGGGCAGAACATGGGATATCTAGACCCGTTAGGAGACCTAAACCTAATTTCTTCTCATGGTCCCTGCTGAAGCCTATATATACCCTCTATTTTCTGGTTGTCAGACGTATCCAAATAAGAGCATTTTTCTTTAATTTGTTCAACACGAGAGGAGAGAAAGGAAGGACAGCCAAGGGAAGAAAAAGTTGGAAGATCGTCGTCCACATAACGTCCAACCCGAGGAAGGAATACGTGCAGAAGATCTTGGGGTCGTTGACTGCTCGAGGTTGCTGGAAACTCTCTATCTTCTTCCACTACAAGAAAACTGAGTTTTCCCAACGTTTTATAAACGTCGAGAAAAAGGTCAAAAACGTTGGCATTGGTAACCCCAACGTTTCTTCAACATTTTTAACAAACGTTATCATTGCTACAGTCGGGAATTTATGACGTTTTAGATAAACGTCGGTATAGGTAAAGATGACATTTGCAACAACATTTAATAAACGTTGAGAATTATATCATAATGTGTAATAATTTTCCAACTTTTTAATAAAAACGTTGGAATCTAAACTTCTTTTCCAACCTTTTGCAAAAAATATTGGAATTTTTTTCAACTTTTTCCAATAATTTTCCAATATTTAACAAAAACATTGGTATAGATAAAGCCATTTTAAAAAATGAATATATTTGCAATGCACACTCCAATTAACATTATAGGTTCAACAATATATAATTTACAAAATAAATTTTTGTTGATCAAAATACAACATTTTACTACAATGTCGAGTTTAACAAAATAAAACAAGTTAAAATTCATCGCTCTGACGTCCCATCTAAAAGCTCTTCCTTGAACTGTAAGTAATTGAACATGGTCGATCTTCCACAGCCATTCACTCGAATATACTCTCATTTGAGAGCTCTTCCCAAGACCACCAAGTAAAACATAATAGGTAGAACAATAAGAAGAAAGAGTCAATCGATTGCAAAGCTTCTCAACAAAACTAAATCGATTAAGTATTAAAAAATAGATTGCAAAGCATACCAGTGACATAAGCAAATAAACATCACTCTATTAAGTATTAACAGAAAAAGAAACATACTAGTGACTCCACTAAATCGATTGCAAAGCTTTTCAACAAGATTTTTCGTTTGCTTATCTTGTAGAATAATAAGAAGAAAGAGTCAATCGATAATTTGAGACAAATTTGGGTCAACTCAAGGGCAAGTCATTGGTACCCTCTTGATAAAATTAATTTAAAATGGCATAATGTTGCAGAAAATTTTGGGTTTAAGATTTTGGTTGGGCAATCTACTAAGGATATCCAGAGGTAAATTATAAATCAAATTGTTACTGCAAAAGGGAAGATTACATAGGTTAAACTTGACGTCAAAACAGTATAATCAGACATATTCTACCTTTCTTTGACAACACATGAAAGAAGAGTCTAGCAAGACTCAATGTTAACCAACCAACTTAGTGAAATATGGCTTATAATGAAGAGACATCTACCAAACATTGATAATGATACTGTGGATGTTATTCTTGAGGCATAATTTTCGATGGAAAATAGAGAATCGAAACAGTTGTCAAAATAGCAACAATGTTTCGTAGCAAAACTTCAAAGAAGGTGCACTACAGAGATCCTTAGAGGATTCTGAGTAAAGAAAATCTAAAGAGATTTCGTTACAACAGCAAACGAATATAGAGCTTCTTTTAGGAAGGTACAAATCGAGTTGCTAGCAGCAGCAGCGATGAAAGCCCACAAGAAGTTTCTGATTAGATCAGAGAAGAAGAGAAGGAAAGAAGAAAGAGAAAGGTAGCTTTGCTGGGGTGATCAGATCACCGTTGCTCAAAGCAAGATTCGCCTATATACGATCCGTTTCCAGGAACCAGCAAGTTCTAGAGAACTTCTGCAATGCTCGTCAGTCAATATTTAAGACTTGAATGGACTTCTTGGACTTTACGGACTCCTTTAACTCTCTTCTTGGTGCATCTTTGAAAGGAGGCCAAGGGGCTCTATTTATAGAGTAGAGTGAGACTTCACCTCTTCTCATATCCGATGTGGGACTAAAATACCAATACACAAAAATAAAGTTTGAAATTTTAGATCATCCCACAATCAGCATAGAAGTGTGCCAGTCCACGCCTATCCCCGAACACTCCTGTGCATAAACGAAACATCCTGGAGTCCGTGTCCGAGTCCGAGTCCGCACAACAAAAATTAACTTAAATCTTTGTTGGAATTAATCCTTTTTTCTTCTAGGAAAATACTCCCACATGACACACACTTGTGTCCCACCACACCTCATGTGCACACCACAACACAAGCAAAGCATTATATTGAGATACTCACCATTTGTTGTAGTTAATGTGGGACTATCTTTCCTAGTCTAAAGGCAAAAATACCAACAATTCCCCACATTTCTCAATATATGGGTTGAGCGTTCCCCACAGTGACTGTCCATCATGCATTAGAAGAGATGTCGCTATGACTTGAATCTTCCCGCATGGGTTAAATAATAGCATGATACAAGAATGGACTAAGCCTTGAATTCTGCACCATAACTGCAATTCTTCACACTCACATAATGACATCAACTGTGCTTCTGGCTGCACATTAAAGGCCTTGTGCCAGCCTGATTTTAGTGTATAATTTTGGACGTCTATAAGTTTGCAAAAATAAAAGTTTGATTTCTACAAACTAAGAAGAGTACAAAAGTACAATTGATTTCTGGGTATAAGTACAACTATAGGAATCTGATCAGAAGACAATCACTTTATCCCTTGGACGATGTGATATCGAAGACACGAGCCTCTAGAGGATGCAACAACACTTTAGCAGGAGATTATGATAATTCTTGATGCTTTGAGATTGATTTGAAACTCTATTTATATAGTTCATGAAATAACCATTTAGTAGTTATTCTGGGTTCACGCGCTTCAGGGGCGCGCCTCATGTTCACTTGTGCGAACGGTTGCACTAACTGCTGTAGATGTGTGGAATCGTTTGATTGAGATGTGCGTGGTCATAGACAGTGTAGTGGGCACGTTCTGTGAAGTTTGTGGCTTGCATGCCACGTCACTCTATTCTGAACACTATTTGATTTCTCTGCGCGAGCTTCATCAGGTTGCACGTGGGCGCAACATAGCGACTTGCGCGAGCGGTTGCACCAACTGCTGTGGACGCGTGGCATCGTTTGATTGAGATGCGCGTGGTCGTGGGCATTGTGGTGAGCATTCTCTGCGAATTTGGTGGCTTGCGCGCCATGTTACCCTGCTTTTAAAGTAAGAGTTTGATCAGGTGGCGCCAACTAGCCAGGTTGCGCATGGGCGCAACTCAACAACTGGCGCCTTTAACTAGGTCTTCTGTGCTATACTGATTAATTCTTGTGCCACACAATGACTTGCACGAGCCAGCTGTCAGCAATAATTATATGCTGACAAAATCTTCTCGAGCACCACGTTGTGCGGGATTCGAATGAATTTTTCTTAATCTCCGTGCTGTCAGTTTGTCAGGCCATGATGATGCCGTTATAGCTTCTCGAGGAAGTGCGTCATGTGGTGCTCGTGCAACCTGACTCCAGCACAACCAGATGTTGGCGCAACCAAATGCTGCATAACCAGATGTTTTGGCGTAACATAATAATTTGGAGCCATCTGAAGATCGAACACTTTAATGGGTGGTGCAGCTTAATTTTTAGCCTCTACAAGACCCCCTTCAAAGTTTTTGAAACTTGAAAATACTTCAAAGTTTTGAAATACTTTGAATCATGCTAGTTTTGTTTGGATTGCGCCAGTTTACTGTCTAACAAAACCCTGAATTTTAGGCGCCAGTTACACAACGGTTTTGAAAAAAGCTTTTAAGCTATAAATAGCCAACTAAAGAGAACTTTTAACTTTTTATCGAAAGTTAATCCTCTTAAACTCTTTCTTCTTCTTCTTCTTCTTCCAAACTCTCCCCCCGACGATCGTCAATGGCCCCAAAGAAGTCTGCCGCTGCCAAGGGAAAGGCCATTGCTGGGTCTTCATCCCGTGCACCACCAATGAGAGTACGTCGGTATGCGCCATCGTCATCAAGAACTGAAAGAGCCAACCCGGCACTCGAAGGTGAACGTCGACTGAATTGACCGACTCTTTTTAGGGTTTTTGGTCGACTTGTGCGTCTCACAACGTGCGCTACCTCTTTTTAGAGTATAGGCATACTTCACAACTTGCGCCTTCTCTTTTTAGAGTTTTGGTTGCTATTCACATACGGTTCATTTTTATGAACTGTGTTGCACGATTTTCAAATTTGTACTTTCTGATTTTGTGCGAATACACACGTCAAAAGTAGTGCAATTTGAAATCATGCGCAAAACAGTGTTGCGCAACGCAGATACTGTGCAACACGGATACTGCGTGCAATGTAGATATCGTGCAACATAGATGTCGCCACCATAGATGCAATCATAGATGTCGTGTAACCTAGATGTTGCGCAACACAGAAGTCGCGCAATTCATATACTGCGCAACCAGATGTCACGCAACATGATATCGTGCAACATAGATCTTTTTTTTGTGTATGTTCTGCTCCATCTTTTTTAGATTAACTTTTTTGTTGTTCTTCTTCTCTTTTGTAGTTGATCATAGAGAAGACCTTGATGCTGAGAAATATGCTTCAGCTTTCACTGTATCAGAATATAAAGAAGACTTATCTCATGTCTCATATCCTCAATATGATGCACCTGAATCCAGAAGGGCCATTCTCACTGCTCAAGAAAACAGTACTTTGTTATATCTGATGAATGGTGAACCTTTGGAAAGTGTAGATAATGTGACTCATAAAAAATCGGCTTTCCTATTTGGAGATGCAGTGAAGAAAACATCTCAACCAAAGACCAAGAAAGAAGAAAGGATTTATCAATGTAAGGACAAAATTACATATCTGACTGAGATGTCAAGACATGTGTCCTTGTCCCGATATGAATTCTCCAGTCACCCTCGACGGATGGCCTGGGACATGACTCCGATTCAGCAAGCCAGAGTCGGAAGAATATGTTATAAGTTAGGTCCGCAGAGTAAGGATCTATTTTACAATACTTCAGACAGGTACAGTTCTCATCTCAGGGGCTTGAAGCCGAGTTGTATACCTCCAGAAGATTATCGATGCTTCTTCCCGTCAGGGTGCCCATCTTTGCAAACACATTTGCTAAAGATGAAGGAAGATACCCAGATCAGGCTATGCGTTTAACAGGCCTAGTCAACCCAGACATGAAATGTTGGAGCGGCTTAGTAACCTGGATTCTAGATCAGTTCAAAGATAAACTTCATGAGCTAGAACTCTATGAGGCCATCTGGACTACTGTTCACGGCTTCCGCCCAAATGCTCATATGTTCTTGGCTCTGATTGAAAGATACAATGACAGAACTGGTACCTTCATGACCCCTCACGGGAAAATTGGTTTTGCACTTCATGAGATGAAATATCTCTCACATCTTCCAATGGGTAACAACCCATATGAAGAGTATGTACCCACTAATGAGGAACTGGATATCCTTTCTACAGAAAATCCTTACAAGGTGGCTGTATTCGAGGAGCTTCTATGCCATTATAAGATATGCTCCCTTTACTACAAAAGTGCTTCCGCAGGGACTTGTTATACAACTAAGTGGTTGCCGTATTTATTTTTAGGCCATATCTTTGAAGACAAGATAATCGAGAGTCAAGCTTGCGATCCTTGTTTTTTCCAATCGCTCAGTCGTAGCGACATAGAAAATTTGATGGAAAAGTCCAAGCATACAGATAACATCTTGGATGTGGATTGGCACCCCTTCAAAGCTGGTGCTACTATTGAGAGTTATCTCAAACAGGGCTGCAGACCCATGTCAAAAGAAGCCCAATTGGCAAGTTTTCTTGCTTTATGGCTGCGACGGTTTGTGGTTCCAGGGGCCAGTGCAGTCGATAGATTTCACAGAGGCATATTATTTGCTGCTGTGCGTATAGTATTTGGCCACAAAATGGACATTCTTTCAGCGATGACTTGTCGCCTGAATGCAGGTCTGCATTCTTTTGTAGACACTATGTTGCACGATAAGGCTGCTCGGTTGGATTTTCCCCATACTAAAATGCCATATACTTATTGTTCGGGTGGTTATTGCTACACCATCCCAGTTTGATGGACCCCGATATGGGTGAAGTTGGGGGTAACTTCATCAGGCGTTATTCCAATGCTCGTTGGAATATAAACACACTTTCAGAATGCAGACGAGCTTTGAATCGAGGATCTGGTTGGAGATTTCAATGTGTTTCCCTCCTCCAGGATATGAGAATCTTCATCTACAACTGATGGACTTAGAAGCAACATCTCTCCGTCTGTCCCTGCCTATTTTTGCATGGTTGAAGACAATCCGTCTTTCTTATCTAGTATATCGATTTGAGGAGGAGTGTTTTCTAGAACCATATTTGCCAAGTCGATTCGCTTGACAGTTTGGTTATGATCAGCTGCATGTGGGAAATGCCACCACTTGTATTCAAGCCAAGGGTTTCTTAATTGATGGTGCTAGGGCTTGGAGATATTATAATGCCAGAGGCACTAAGGCTATATTCTCGATGCCCCATAATTTTGCTCAGGTTCGCGTATGCTATACACATACGCAAATTTCTATACTTTGGCAAACACTTTTGCCGCAAAACTTTCATCTGGCCCACAGTTTTCTCAGTGATAAGCGATCGAGGGCTGGCGTTCATACTGCAGAGCTGTTCAGAGATGCAGAAGATCGCGACCCTGCCGATGATCCTCTGGAAGCTTCTCTTGTAGGCTTCCTAGATGAAGTACACGAGCCGTTGGACGTATCACTAAAAGTCCAGAAGGAAAAGTCTCCTGCCAAGGGACTTAAGAAGAGTAAGACTGGAGATTCATCTGCTCTTTCGCATCATGATGATCTTCCTTCTTCTCCTAAAGCATCAGAGAAGAAAAAGATGAAGACTACTTTGATCATTAATGAACAGCTTTCTACTAGGATGACTCGGTCCCAGTCGAAGCAGATACATATTGGGACCTCTCTTGGAGAAGGAGAAATAACTCCTTCTTAAGTTCCAAAACAGAGTGGAGTCGTCCAAGAAGAAGTGCACATAATACCAGATGACCTTGATGAGGTCGAAGAAGAACCTGTAGCACCTCTGCTACGAAAAACTAGAAAAAATTGTTGGTGACTCAAGAAGAACGTCGATCCGTTGACGCTTCTTCCCTCCAAAAGGAATTTGACATATCCTTACCCTCAAAAAAAGATCTACCCTCTCAAAAAGGTAATTTCTATGCTCTTACGAAAATTTTTGATATATGAATGATATTCATTTATTCTCTTTCATCTGCAAAGACTACAACAACTGATATTCCAGTCTCAATTACTACGGAGGCAATTCCAGGATATCGAGTTGTACGGACAACTGTTTCCATAACTGCCCTGGCTGCGGCAGGAGTAACATTGTCGTCCCCTACTCCAAATGTCCCAGAACCCTCCAAAGAAGAGTTGCCTCCTATAGAATCTCAAGCTGGAACTGCCGATCTTCCGGCCACCCAAAATCCTACTCGTTCTCAAGAAGATCGAGAGATGATAGACGCCCTCCTGGATTGTGATTACGGTGATGTATCAATCAGAGATAATTCTGCAAGTGTAGCCGAAGAAGATCCAGTTCCAGTAGATGCCCCACTAGTATCAACTGAGAAATGCCATATAACTGTTGAGGATGAAAAAAATCCAATTGTTGAGAAAAGACATCCGAGCCCGAAAACTAATGAGCCTGAAGATAAAGAAGAACAAACTACGGCTCTTGAAGATGTTGGGAATGATGAAGATCCCAACATTGTGGTTGCAGAGACTCAGACCCCTACTGAACAAAATCCTTAAAGCTAGGGATCCAGAAGAGATTCCACCAGTTAATCAGGCAAAATCAGGGGTCGGAAGCAGCCATTTCTTATCAGGCGGTTCCGAAGCTGGGAGTAGTCAGGTAGTTGTGTCTGAAACTACCATGGCCAGACTCCGTTCTGATCTGAATATGCCCCGTGAAACCCCATATGTATTGCCAGGATCAGGTAAAATTTTGACATTTATTTACCTTAATTCCTGTAATTTATATGTGATGACTGTGTATCTTGATTACAGTGGGTCATGTGGGGACACTCGCGAAAGCTGCATCGACCACATTCAGTTTCAGCTCGACTATGGCTCCTCTGGATATGGGGACCCAAACTGGAGAGGGGAGTTCTTCTATGATGCCAGTTCTCGGGTCTCCTGGTGTACAATCTGTAGTTCCTTCAGTTACTTCAGAAACAAGAATTTCAATAGAAGTGGCAACCCCGGGAATCTTAGCAATGAATAGACTATTGTCGAAGCTTATAATAATGCTTTCTTCACTTCTCTGAAGCCTTTAATTCAAATGGTCATGGAAAAGGACCAACCTTATGAATCAATAAGGGGCCATTCCTCCTTCATTATTGGAGCCATCCGCAAGATTGGAGATTTGGATAGAGTCAATTATTTAGATCATATTTTGAATGAACTTGAAGAATCGATCAAGTCTTACAAAGATCTAACAAGAGGAAACATCCAGAAACTTGTAGATGCTGAATGCGAGGTGATGGCTCGCGAAGCTGCAATACGAAAAGCAGCATTTGAAACTTTTGTGGTAGCTTTCTCACAGCGTTCTGCAGAGTTGGAATCTAGCATTGTCGAGACAAGTTCCTTTGTTGAATGCTATAAGACTGAAGCTGCAGAGAAGAAAAAAGAAGCTGCTGAATATCAAGTTCGTCTCCAGGAACTGGAAATTGAAATGGCTCAGCTTCAAGAAGAAGTTAAAGCAGCTCGACGACACGAAGAAGAAGTATTGGAGATGCATCAAATTGCTGCAAGTCAACTAGATGACTTGAAGAGGCAGCGGGATACACTTTTCCAAGTCGAAGGTGTAGAACTGGAACGTCGAGCGGAAACATTGCAACCTTTTGATCCAGAATCCGTGAGAGCTCTTGCAAGACAAAGGATACTTGACTCCATAGTAGAGAGGGCTGAGAATTTGAAAAGACTGATCATTGATCTCAGCACTCAGACTCTATAGGATCTTTTTGTCTTCTTGCCTTTCAAATGATGTACTTTTTTTGACATTTTGAACATTATGGCAATAAAAGAATGCTCTTTTTGTGATTCTATTACTTATTATATACCTATAGTAGATATAAGTAATAGATAAGGATAGAAAAATATGTTCAGAGGTATCGGACATGACATATCCCCTAAAAGAAAATAACAATATTAATTATATTTGTTCAGAGGTAATGTGGACGTGACAGAGTATAACTCAGAATATTGTCATTTTAAAAGACGACTTTATCAGAGGTAATGTGGACGTAATAAGTCGCTGATATAGATGATAGAATTCAGAGGTAATATTGACGTAAATCTATTGATATAGAAAATAGAATTCAGAGGTAATATGGACGTGAACTCGTTTTTTTCTATTGATGATCTTCAAATCGGTTAGGACTTAAAGACACGATATCATGTCTAAAAAGACGATATCTGTGATAATACGGATTTATCATAAAGAAAAGATATCTTTTAAAACAACTGTGTTTCAAAAGACAGAATTAATGATTCATATAGACTCCACTGGAGATTTTGAGAGGAAGGGTACTCCTGACTCTGGAGATACCAGAACTCTTGTTTATCTGCTTCAGGGAGGCTTTTGCTGACAAATATTAGTTTTGGGGAAGTTTCATCTCCAGCATTGACTTGAACCAACTGATCTTCAGTAGGTGGCTCACGTTGCTCAAAGCGAAGCTCCTATTGAGTATCCATCCTTTGTGCCCAATGATCAGATTCAGAGGCTTCGGCAAAGTTTCCGTCATCTTCCGAGAACTCGATAGTTACCATATTGGAAGGTAGAGTCACTCGATGGATGTGTCCTACACTGGTGTCTGAATCCCATGAGATAGAATCAGAAGAGTTAGATCGTTCTTCTTCATCGGATTCGGAGGCTTCTGGAGTCGGAATTGGTGAAGTATAACCTAATCCCCGCTTCGTTTTGTTGTAGTATTGTTGTGATTTTTCTTTTGGAGCAGGAATATGAATAGGAGTTTGTCTTCCTTTGCCGCCATTGAGACCAGCTTAAAATTATAGCCCATCTTTTGAATGATATCTTTTGATTGCTGACTATAACGACGTAATTGAAGTCTTCCGTTATCGTGATTTTCTTTTTCACTATCGATCGTGATCTTCTGTTCCGTTCCTTTACTAAAAGTATAGAAAGTTTATCTTTCTTCCTGGAAGGAACTAAGAAGAAGGAGTCCTGCATTGGCTCGAGCAATACTTCATTTTGGGAATCTTTAACTGCTCATATGGTAAGTGGTTCGAAGTTATCTAACATTTTTAAATAACATCGAGTATAATAAAGAATATCAATATACTGTAAACGAGATGCTACTTTATTGATTTGTACATCAACATTTACAACATGATTCTTAGCCTTAACGAAGGCTTAGTAAGGTTGATAACCAGAGGAGGAGAAGGTGAAGGTGAAGGTTTGTTACGATGAAGGTCGATAACAAGACGCTCAGAAGAGGTGAGCTCCCTTTGTTCCCTTTCTACAGTAGGAGGCTGTTTGTTATGAGAGGAAAGATGTATAGTCAACGTCTGAGAGAAAAGGGACGAGTAACACGTCCTTTGACGGGGATCATGATAACATATTTTGGAGTATGTTTCTGATCTTCCTCACTATCCATCGCCAATACGACTTTCATGAACTCCTCCTTGTACATCCGAGAGTCCGTAAAATATGCTTCAATGCCTTTGAAAGGATTTAGGTCAGCTACTTCCTTTTGGACTTCTCCATTGTCGTCCACATATTTGAAGCATTGATGTAAAGTGGATGGTACAATGTTATGCTCATAAAGAAAGGGTCTTCCCAGCAAAGCATTATAAGAACCATGATTATCAATCACGTAGAAAGTAACCTTTGTACGAAGATTGCCTATTTGAACTTTCAGGCAGATCTTTTCCAAAGGTTCACTTCTTCTAGAATTGAATCCTAAGATTGTCGTGATGGATGTTGAAAGATGGTGTAAAGGAATCTTTAATGCATTTAGAGAGTCTTTAGCATGATGCTAAGTGCAGATCCAAGATCAATCAAAATGTGATCAACCTTCATGGTATCGACATATCCCGTGAAGTAGAGGGGTCGGTCATGACGATTATCTTCCAACATCATATCATCTTGTGTAAAGGTGATGTTTGGCATCAGCTCCATCACGCAATGACAATGAAGGCATGTTATAGGCTCTTCTTTTGGCTTCTTAAGAAGTGCTAGACAAGTATCAGCTTGCGTCAAAGCTTCACTCAATGTTTCTCGAGTTTCCTTCGAAAGACGAAGTAGCTCAAAAATTGACAATCCTGTCGGGGTATTAGCCAGCTGAGCCAGTATATCAATGTTATACGACTTCTCAAGTCCCGAAGTTGGATTCTTCTTCAATACTTTATCAAAACGGACAGGCTATTTTCCTTTGTCGACTATCGTCGGTTTGGAAAGAGTTGGTTCTACTGGCGGTGATGAAGCTGATGGAACATTAATAGCAGGTGCTTGAGGAGCTTCCAGAGCTGGAGCAGGGTTTTCTTGACCTTCTGAATAGTCTCTTAGGTAAGGTTTCCCAGACCTGATATCAGTTAAGACTTCTTCTTTAGATACAGGTTCAAAGGACACCATATTGCAACTCTTTGCCTGGATCTTATTTCTGGAAGGTTTCTTTTGGCAGGATGGAGAATTTGTCCAGTAACCGAAACCAACCCGAGATTGGTTGTGAGAAAGACATAAGGAAAGAGGTACAGGAGATCCCTTTCCATGGTTCAAACCAGAGGCCTTTTATAGATTTTTTTTTTCATTATATCCCCTTTTCATTATTAGTTCACGAGACTGTGGACTATACGGATGGAAAGCTGGTTGGTATTTGGCTTCTGCCTTTGACAATGTTGTCTCAGCAGGGGAAGAAGATGAAGGATTATCTGCTGCCGAGATGAAGGTAGCATTTAGAGGTGGAAGACAATGTTCACCAAATAAAATCATATGACATGATTTATTTTTAGTGGACTTCTTAGACATGGTGGAAAAAATGGTGTTTCAAAGTCCGCCACTAAATCTGGATGGATCCATATAATTTTCCATTTATTAGTAGACAGAGGAACAAGACCATCAGTTCGTGTAGGTGGAAGATTAACAATGTCTAGAGTAGTTCTTGGGATGGGCATGACACCGTCCTGCACAAGTTGAGCCAGAAAATCTCCAAACTGTAAAGAGACGACATTAGCCGTTACAGTTTTCTCGTCTTGTTGGAGAGTGATTGCACCAGAATTGACCATCTCCTAAATTTTACCCTTGAGTACATAGCATACTCGAGTTGGATGCCCAATGAATCTGTGATAAACACAATATTTAGGATGATCAGTCTTACCAACCTCCTCTGTCCGTTTTGGATCTGGCAGCTGAAGATTGCTCTTGATGAGACAATCAAAGCTACTCATGATATCATCTTCATCAAAAGAGTATTCTTCTTTAGGACGTAGTGCCCTTTGTGGTGGAGCTGTTGGGGTAGATGTTGGCTGATTTACATTAATAGCTAGGGCTTCTTTGCCTTTGAGCTTAATGGCCCACGTCTCCTTGCTCCTGCGATTGTTCTGACGGCAACTATTATTTGGTGTAGTGTGTTCATCTTTGTCAAAATTAGGCATCTGAATACCTAATTGCTTGAACTTGTCAGCGCTCCCTTCTGCTGCATTGGCGTTCACTATGAAGGAAGGCTAATCCTGGAATTGTGTTGATCCCGTCCACATGCTGATTATAGGCAACAGGTTTGATTTACAAGTGTCTATAGTCAAAGCATCTGGAGTTCCGAGAGGCATTTGGAGTGCTTCACGGCGGAATCGTTCAACGAAATATTCAGTAGTTTTATTATGTCGTTGTTTTATTTTAATGAGAGCAGACATAGTCATGTCGTTGGTTCCCACATAAAATTGTTTCAAGAACATTTGTTTGAAGCCAGCGAAGGAGGTTATACAACCATCTGGTAAACTACGATACCAGTCATATGCTGCATCAGCTAAACAGCCGACAAATACTCTAGTAAGAAGAGCATCATTTGGTTGAAGTTGATCAGTCATTACTTCAAAGTGATTGAGGTATTGACTTGGAGACGTGGTGCCATCAAACAGCATAATAGTAGGGGATTTGTCTTTAGGAGAAAATTGGACTTCCTTCCACTCTATGGGATAAGGTTGCTTAATCCCAAGCTTCTGCAGGCCATCTTTCTGTTTGAAGGCTTCGAATTGGGTACGTAAAAACCTTACGGCTTCATTGGTATCTTCCGTTGATTGTGGAGGAGTGGATTGATTTGAAATATTGGGAGGGGGTTCTGCATGATAAGTACCACCCTCGGCACCAGATTGACTTGGACTAGCCTGCACAAGAATGGAAGTGGTGTGAGGAGACTGTACCCCCAGATCAATATTGATGGAAGCTGATGTTGTTACAGGTTCCTGAGTCAGAATCAGATTTGCGATCCGTGGGACTGTATGTTATGCCATGATCACAACATGCATGCTTGTCATCATCTCAGCCATATTCTTCAAACTAGCCTCCATAGCAGCAATTCTCTGCTCTTGACTGCTAGAACTGGAAGTATCTTGATCTTCTGTGATGGCATAAGCAGTCACTTCTCTAGCCCTTGAAGATGAGCTAGTAAAAAAGATGGTCCTTTCAGAACTTTCACTGTCAGTATCAAAGTCATATAAAGAACTACCCCTACAATAAGTGATAGGGATGTCTTTTTGACTGAAGGAATCTTGGTTAGAATCAAGAAGATTTCTTTGACCGATTATGTCTTGGTTGGAAGGAAGATTCCTGTAACCGATTGTTTCTCGGCTTCTTGATCTAGTATATTGGTATACTCCTTCGCCGGTTTCATGAATCCGATCTAAGTACTGTTGACTGGGATTGCGGGATGCATTATGTCTTGGACGTTTTCCACCCCCAGTGCTTCGAGATGCCATATTGACATGAGCATAGAGTAATTCATCTTCGTCCACTATGATTGGTTCAGGAGTCTGAGCATAATTCAAACGGTCAAAGACAGACTGCTTGGCTGACTGACAACAGCATTTGATGACAATTTCATGGGGGTGATTGCAACGATGTTGTTGGTCTACCGTCGGACGGAATGGATTTGCAACCTTCCGCTTCTGTGTTAAAAGTTCGCGGAGGTCTCTAACAGGACGAGAAGAAGTTGCAGGAATGTAGTCCTTGACGATATTCGGGATATGGTTCATGTTCTTGAGATGTCCCGTACCTTGAGTGTACATGGACGTGCTAAGCTGGTTAGCATAAGTGTCAAGATTTTTTACCTCAGCATTCTTCCTCTTGTGCAAGTTAGCAACTGGTGCAGGTTGTGCTTGATACATCTTGTGATTTTTTGAGGTTGACCGTAATTGGCACCTGTTGATATAGGTGCGCAAGTCTGATAGGGGAGCTACTTGTGCATCTACTTGAGATACTAGCAGTTTGTCTTGTCGGGATCTTGAGATACACAGCGTTGGTAGATCCTGTCCTGAACTCTTTGGAGTAGGCATAATACTCTTTTGCGTGGAAAGTTTATTCTGAATAGAACCCATCTTCCTGACAGAGATTTGGTTGTCTCTGTTAAGGAGAATATAATTCCTATTTGAATTAGCAGTACTTTCCACCCAGTCAACGACTCGAGCAGAATGAGGAAAAGCTAAAGAGCGTTTTCCTTGATTTAGTGATTTCTCACTAAACTTCTGGTTTGGTAGCAAAGAGGGAGCCACTAAACAGTGTTTCTCTCTACTTTGCGCTAGTGCAGAAGTATGTGCAGGTTGCTCCAGAGCATGAACATGCGTAAGTTGCGCCAGAGCAGGAACATGCGCAGGTTGCACCGGGGGAGGAAAAGGCCAACAGTCACTTTCCTTTGTTTTGTCCAACAGTGTGTCGAGACGAAGTCTCCTTCGATTTCAGAATCGGAGAAGTGGAGGGATTAGCCAAAAGACTGTTTCCCTTAGATTGTGCCAAAGCAGTGATGGGCGCAAGTTGCGCAGAAGCAAGAATAGGTACAGGTTGTGCCAGGGAAGAAAAGGCCAAATGACGCTTTCCTTTGTTTTGAACAGCAGTGTGTCGAGACGAAGTTTTCTTCGATTTCAGAATCGGAGAAGTGGAGGGATTAGCCAAAAGACTGTTTCCCTTAGATTGTGCCAAGGCAGTGATAGGCGCAAGTTGTGCAGAGGCAGGGGATTGTGCCGTCGAGAACTTAGGAGTCCAAACAGAGGGGGTCTTGCTCTTAACAGCGGTAGCAATGCGCTTGGAACCCCCAGCATTGATCATGGCCTCGTAGGCTGTCTGGTCGACTTGAACGTCCAGGGTCTTCTGCGTCTTACCGATTGACGCGGCATCACATTAAGTTGTCACCTTCTCGTCGGAGGAGAAAGTCGACTCCAACAGAGTCGCCATTTTGTTTGCAAAAACAAAAGTTTGATTTCTAAAAACTAAGAAAGAGTACAAAAGTACAATTGATTTCTGGGAAAGTACAACTATAGAAATCTGATCAGAAGACGATCACTTTAACCCTTGGATGATGTGATATCGAAGACACGAGCCTCTGAAGGATACAACAACACTTTAGCATGAGATTATGATCATTCTTGATGCTTTGAGATTGATTTGAAACTCTATTTGTAGAGTTCATGAAATAACCATTTAGTAGTTATTCTGGGTTGCGCGCGCTTCAGGTTGCGCCTCCTGTTCACTTGCGCGAACGGTTGCACTAACTGCTGTAGACGCGTGGCATCGCTTGATTGAGATACGCGTGGTCGTGGGAAGTGTAGCGGGGACGTTCTGCGAAGTTTGTGGCTTACGCGCCACGTTACTCTGTTCTGAACACTGTTTGATTACTCTGCACGAGCTTCATTAGGTTGCGCGTGGACGCAATATAGCGACTTGTGCGAGCGGTTGCACCAACTGTGGACGCGTGGCATCGTTTGATTGAGATGTCGCTATGACTTGAATCTTCCCGCATGAGTTTGTCACGCCCCAGAACCAGAATACTGGAGAACGGGGGCAGACATAGCCAGCTACGTATATGAAATGGAATCCATCTCGCTATACGGTCACGGCTGTCTAGATACATGAGGGTTTATCTACAAGCCAGCAGTCTCTTAAGGTCATGAACAAGCCTAGTGTCTCAATCACAAGCAAGTAATAAAAGTTACAAGATGTATGATCATTAAATATACAATAATAAGGCGTCCCAAATATTACATATTCAGCTGATCATGAAGCTAGTCGTACAAAATGTCAGGACTAGCAAGAGTTTAGTCATACATGATCAACCCTAGGATCTGTTAATCATGTTACAGCCCGTAGGCAGACAGTAAATAAAAGTACAATCGAGCTAAACAGGTGCTCGTCGGCTAAACGCCTCAAAAGAATATTTTCACAATAGAGCGGAAGAGCCAAAAATAAACCCACTCGTTGCCAGGGTTCCGTCTAGTGGCCACCATCTGGCTGGAAGATCGGTAGATCCTCTGGAGCTGCTCCCAAATCTGGCCACACAAAACCAGCTGGGTCAGACCCCAGAAAGAGCAAGTGCCACAAAGGAGCTTCACTTAAGAACTAAAACCAGCAATCAGCACAGGAATATAAATAATATAATAAAAGACAGGAAATATAAATAACTGGTAAAAAAATGGAAATAAGAAAAACATGCCAGGATGATATACGACGAGATAACCATGGAACTATTCAGATAGCTAGGTTACAACCCGTAAACCAAACAAGGACCGGGGTTGTAACCCTTCGTCTGAACGGAGCTTGGTTTCTCACCATTTATCGAGAAAATAAATACAAGCATGCTGGTCATGTAACAGTCTGGAACAAGATCAGGGCAAGACTAGACTTGTTAGACTCCATCCAATCATTTCACGGCCAAGCAAGACCTACGGCTTGATACTTTAACTAACTAGGGTTATCACAGTCCTAGTTACTAACAAGATGCAGTAAGATTATTCCACAGCCACAGGCCCTGCAGACCATCTAGGTTACCCAGGTCGAAAGATTAGGGTTGAATTCAGGTGGGTACATCGTCCAGAAAACGCATGTACCCTTAAGTAGCTTGAAGGGTGCAACACATGACAGTGTGCTGGAAATGTGCCCTACTCGACGGCAGGCTACAGATCCCAGGCGCGCCCAGGTAACGGGATTGTCTGAAGCTGGAAAAATCTCTTCATGACTAACGTATTAATCTAGTTATTAGTCCCTAGTTCATTTCAATAGGTACTCCTGACCGTGGTACTCAGGAGTCCCATCCTAGACATGATGCAAGACAGGACTGGTTTATTTATACAAGCACAATCACCCACGGTGTCCAGGATGTTCATTCTTGTCAAGTCATGTCATGTCGGGTAGCCGTCAAGATATAACATGTCAGGTTATCAGGTCAAGTGTACTAGTCAAGAGTGCGCCACGACGGGCCACTATCAGGTCATGCCAGGTTACTCATGTCAGGAGTGCACCACTACGGGTCACTATCGTATCAGGCTCAGTTATCAATTCCAAACATATCAAGTAAATTCGGGAATTATCAAGTTCAGGTCAAAAGGCGTAAGGATATAAAATGGACGTAAAATATCTAATAAAATATCAATATACAGGGCTATAGAAGATCCAGGATAAGGAAAATAAAACAAACTGACAAGCTAATATAAGATCAAGTCTGCCAAAGGCCATACGCTCAGGTAAGCATACGCTCCCAAAAGGCAGCGTATGGGGGTCACAAAGCTCTCGGGTTGAACCAGGGTGACAAGATAGGCAAGCGTACGCTCAAGCCAGCGTACGCTCAAAGCCAGCGTACGCCTTGCTCGCTTAAGCTAGCGTACCAAGGCACGCGTACGCTCAAGCTGGCGTACCAAAGGGTCCATACACTTCCAATGGGAAGCGTACGCAAGGGTCAGCGTACACAAGGGCACGCTCGAGCTACAGGTCAGCGTACGCTCAAGCTAGCGTACGCTCGAGCTAGCGTACGAAAAAGACACGCTGCCAATAGGCAGCGTATCAAGGCTAGCATACGCACGCTAAAGAGCAGCGTACGAAAAGCAGCGTACGCTCGCTAAAGGGCAGCGTACGAAAAGCAGCGTACGCTCGCTAAAGAGCAGCGTACGAAAAGCAGCGTACGCTCGCTAAAGAGCAGCGTACACAAGCAGCGTACGCTCGCTAAAGAGCAGCGTACGAAAAGCAGCGTACGCTCGCTAAAGAGCAGCGTACGAAAAGCAGCGTACGCTCGCTAAAGAGCAGCGTACACAAGTCAGCGGCGTAAGCTAAAAAGCTAGCACACTGCTCACTGTCTTCTCCAAAGGGCAAGAACAGCAAGAACTGCAAGAACTCCATGGATGGAACCCAAAACTCCAAATGCTCATAACTTGGTCAAAACAAGTCCGAATCCAACTTTCCAAAGGTCAAAATTGGGTAGAATAAAATTATCTACAACATGGAACCATAAAAACTTGAAAACAAAGGAGTTTGATAGATCAAAACCACCAAAATCCGAAAATACTAAATTGTAGATCTACAAGAATCAAAGCCTCAAAATAGAAAATGACAAGTTCTAATGTGTCTTAGAATCATGAGAAGAAGCTAATGGAACCATAAAAATGAGTTCTCTTGTGGAAGCAAGTTGCACTTGCCTAAGGGTTGGGGAGTTGTGGGGAGGAAGGAAGAAGAAGAAGAAGAAGAAATAAATGAGAGTTATGGAGGAGAGAGAATGTTGGTGGAAAAATAAATATCATGGGTTGGTGGTAGGTAGGGGGTTCACCTTGGTCCATGATGGACCAAGCAACCAGCCGGCCAAACCAAGCCAACCCAAACCGAGAGTTAAACCAAGCCAAGAAAACTAAACAAGGAACAATACAAGAAAATACGTATACGTATTTCCAAAATACGTAATACGAACCACTGGCATTACAGAGTTAAATAACAGCACGACACTAGGAGAGATATCGCTATGACTTGAATCTTCCCACATGAGTTAAATAACAGCATGATACAAGAATGGACTAAGCCTTGAATTCTGCACCATAACTGTAATTCTTTCCACTCACATAATGACATCAACTGTGCTTCTGGCTGCACATTAAAGGCCTTGTGCCAGCCTGGTTTCAGTGTATAATTTTAGGCGTCTACAAGTTTACCCTCAAGAGACGGCCTAATATCTCTGTCTATATACTATAGGTGAGTTCTTTATCAAAGAGACATGGCTTGAAGCCTTGTGCTTCCCTTGCGGTGCTACACCGCTATGACATTGCCTAAAGCCGAGGCATTACCCCTACCGGGAACCTCATCATATTGTCATACTACTGTAGCATGAGGTCACATCCTCTTTGTAGTGCCATACCACCCAGCATGAAGCCTTAGGCTCCTTTGCGGTGTTATGTCGCAACGACATGGCTTGCAAGGCCGAGGCTTTACCCGTATCCGGGTACCTTATCGTAGTGTCGTGCCACTATAATATGGGGAACACCTCCCCTTTGTAGTGCTGGCTACCCCTCTTTAATTTTATCATACAGCATTAGGCTACCTGCCTATTTGCGGTGCTACTCTGCTGTGACTTGGCTCATAAAGCCGAGGCATTACCCCTAACCGGGAACCTCATGGTGGAGTCACCCCACTATAGCATGGAGTTATATTCCTTGTAGTGCTGCGCTACCGTGCTTCCTGTAAAGCACACCAGACATTCACTCTGCTTGAGAACTCATTAAGGCGTTTAAGCCAACCTTCCTATAGGATCTGTTTTCCGCAGAAAATAACAGTAGACAACAATGGTTGTAGGTCCGTAATCTCTCTATGCCACAGAGGACAAGTACCCACCGTTCTTGATATTCTTTCGGTTAATAGTCCTCCCTTGAACCAAAAGCTAGATGCTTGGTAGATTTCTTTTTAAATTAATAGCATAAAATTTTATGGTAGGAATGTAATAACACAATATCAGAATGTCTTCAAGCCCATTTTACAAGCTGTGTCATCGACCAGCTGGCGCTTGAGGTCCTTGGTGAACGGATCCGCCAGGTTCTTCTGACTCCGAACATCAATTACTGTAATAACACCCCTCTTGATGAGATCGTGTACTGCCCTGTGCTTCAACAGCACAGTCCTTTTCTTCCCGTTGAAGAGGCAATTTGATGCCACCACCGCAGTCGCATGGTTGTCGCAGTATATTGGTATCGTCGGTATTTGTGCCCCAACCACTGGAAGATCATACATGAGCTCCCGAAGCCATTCTGCTTCCTCCGTTGCGGTCTCAAGTGCAAAGAACCCAGATTCCATGGATGACCGCGAGAGCATAGTCCGCTTCTTCGATTTCCACGATATAGCAGCTCCATCCATTGTGAAAATGTATCCACCTGTGGACCTCTCGCTCTCCACTTCTGAGCACCAGCTGGCATCACTAAAGCCTTCCACTACCGGCGGATCTCCGCTGTAGTGCAGTACGTATGTCTGAGTCTTTTTGAGGTATCTCATAACCCTCTTCACAGCTTTCCAGTGCTCCACACCTGGATTGCTCATAAACATACTCAGCATCCCCACGACAAAAGCTATGTCAGGCCTTGTGGCAGTAGTCGCATACATCAAACTCCCGATGACACTTGAATACTCCAACTGTCTGACGCTTTTTCTTGGATTTGGCTTCAGCTTCTTGTCACACCCATACGGCGTATCTATCCCTGAAAGATTCTGATACCCATAGCGTGTGAGCATCTTCTCAATGTAATGAGACTGTGACAATGTCACTCCAGATTTCGTCCGGATGATCTTTATCCCTAGGATAACATCAGCTTCCCCTAAGTCCTTCATGGTGAACTTAGACGAGAGGAACTTCTTTGTATTATTGACACTTGCTAGATCTGTACCCAAGATCAGCATGTCGTCCACATACAGACAAGCGACAACTCCTCTCCCGTCAGCAAATTTTGTGTATATACATTTGTCTGTTTCGCTGACCCTGTAGCCGTTTGATCTTATGACTTAATCAAACTTCTCATGCCACATCTTGGGAGCTTGCTTCAGACCATACAGAGATTTCACCAACTTACATACTTTATCTTCGAAGACCTTGACGATGAATCATTCTGGTTGTTGCATGTAAATCTCTCTAGTCAACTCACCATTCAGGAAAGCAGTTTTAACATCCATCTGATAAATAACTAGCTGGTGAATTGCACTTAGAACAATCAACACCCTGATGGTCGTCATCCGTGCTACTGGAGCATAAGTGTCAAAGTAATCAATCCCCTGCTTGTGAGAAAACTCTTTGGCTACCAACTTAGCCTTGAACTAATCAACAGTTCCATCGGTTTTCATCTTCTTCTTGAAGATCCATTTACATCCGATTGGTTTTGCTCCTTCAGGTAGATTAACTAACATCTATTTATAATTGCATGTTACAGAGTCAATCTTATCATTTACTCTTTCTTCCAGGAGATCGCATCTCTGGACTTCATCACCCTATCAGGCTCCACGTGATGGATGATAACGTTTATCTCTGAAATCTTTCGGTCTTCTCACTCGCTTTGCTTAGTGCTTGGCGAATACCAGTTCAAGTGTTGTCATCAATGACAACCACCTTCTGGACTCCTACTTCTTTGAAAGTACTTGCTCCTTCGGTACCAACAATATTCTCCAGAATATCTACGAGAATAATGTTTTTGTACCTAGCAATTGTCTTCAAAGAATTATGCCTCGCAAGACTCAATGATATGATGGATACAATATCAAGTGATCTTCGAGCATAACTTACAACAGCTAATTCCAGAATTACTGTCTTCTTGGTCTTCGTCCCTGACTTCTGAATCTTAATATCTGAAAGCTTCACGTACACCAAACACCCCCACACTTGAATGATATTCAAGTTAGGTCTAACCTTGAACCAGTGCTGATGAGAATTATAGTCAGATATACGAACGGTGCTTTATTCAAAAGATAAACGTAGCCATACACGCAATCTATCCCCAGAAGCATATTGAAAGATCTGCAGTATAGATATCATCATCTTTAACGGCGTCCTGATTTTTTTTTCTGACACTCCATGGATTATAAATACTACAGAGCAATCGTTTCATAGCCAATTCCATGTTCATAATAGAACGGTGTGAATCCAACAAAAGATACTCTTCGCCTTGATCAATCATGAGTAGTTGTAGACCGGTTTAACATTCAGCTTCAGTCCTGAAGTCCCTGACCTTCTCGAATGCTCCATCTTCGACTTGAGAAGACATGCGAACGTGCACTTCGAGAAACACTTCAACCCGGCCTCCGTGGAGAATTGATAAAAGTCACAGATATCTGAGTGTACTAACTCTAGGAGATCTGTACTTTAGTTCAATAGTCTGAGCAGCTTTCTGACCTGTCTTGTCTCTGCATAGTCCTCAAATCTCTCCACCTCCTTACGCCCACATTCTGGAGATAAGGCTTAGATATGACATCTTGAGTCTGCATCTATCATAGAACAACTCTCAGTCCATTCAATAAAGTAACTTCATCACCATCAGCAGACGTTCGAACATCCCTTCAGTACTGAACATCTTTTCGAAGCATGTTTCTCGCCAAAAAATTTCCATCTGGCTAGTACGAATGTCTATCTTTTAAGTATGTATCAGACAACAAACTTTCTGAGATCAAATCTTCGAAAAATCTCTGGTACGTGCAACACGCATTCCAGTGTCATTGTCGGTGGTTAATAACCACTATCTCGATCTTCAGAACTTCTGCTAGATATATGTTCGCCATCGAGACCTTCGTCATAACACGGCTCGTCCTTGGTGAACAACTCCTTTGAGAGCACACGTGGTCAGATGCACTAGTGTCAGACCACTAGTCAGCTATCACGCTAGATAACTCAACCTGTGCAACAATAGCAATCAAGTTAAGTAATCAAAATAACCAATTTTAGCTATACCTGCTATTTTGGTTTGGGCTTGGATTTGCATTCACTCTTGTAGTGGCCCTTCTTGCCATAGTTGAAGCAAGTCACGTGGGACTTGGACTTCTGTTGCTTGAACGAAGGACCTTTCACTTTCAGATTAGTGGAGTCCTTCTTCTTGTGATGAGAAGCCACCTTCTTCCCCTTGAACTCTCTTGTCTGCACCAAGTTGGCCTTAGCCAGTTGTTTGGACAGAGAGTCCATCTTCTGTTGAGATCGCATTTCGTCCTCAACGTGGATCTCTTGTAGAAGATCTTCCAAGCTAATGTCCAGCTTCTTCTGATGCATTCTAGCATAGAAGTTGCTCCAACCAACAGGAAGATTCGAGACTATCCCTCCAGCGATAAACCTGTCGACGAAGGGCATCTTCTCGTCATCCAACTTCTGGCACAACTTCAGGAATTCCTTCACTTGAGGTAGCATCGCCATCTCGTCTTCGAAGAGCCACTTGTGGTACTTCTCGACGATGAAGATTTTGTACATGTTCTCATCATCTTCATATAGCTTACCCAAAGAATCCCAGATCTCTTTGGCCTTCACCTTCTTGGAATATGACTCTGCCAGAGAGTCTTCCATAGAATTGAGAATCAGCAGTTTACAGATGTTGTTTTCTCTCTTTCATTTGCTCTGCTTGACGAGTGCAGCAGCAATAGCATATGCAGTTCCTCCTTCTGGAATCGTCGGTTCATCCTCAATCAACACATGGTCTACGTCCACAAGTTGAAGATTAAGGGTGACCTTTCTCTTCCAGATTTGAAAATGTTCTCCGTCGAATTTCTCTAACTTGTTAAAGAAGCACGAGAGTTTTCCATCTTCTAATCTTGCTTTGAGATTGTTATTCTCGAGGCATAATTTTCGATGGAAAATAGAGAATAGAAACAGTTGTCAAAATAGCAACAACGTTTCATAGCAACACTTCAAAGATGGTGTACAACAGAGATCCTTGGAGGATTCTGGGTAACAAAAATCTAAAGAGATTTTGTTACAACAGCAAACGAATGTAGAACTTCTTTTAGGAAGGTACAAATCGAGTTGATAGCAACAGCAGTGACGAAAGTCCACAAGAAATTTCTGATTAGATCAGAGAAGGAAAGAATACAGAGAAAGGCAACTTTGCTGGGGTGATCAGATCACCGTTGCTCAAAGCAAAATTTGCCTAAATACGATCCACTTCCAGGAACCATCAAGTTCTAGAGAACTTCTGCAACGCTCGTCAGTCAATATTTGAGACTTGAACGGACTTTCTGGACTTTACGGACTCCTTTAACTCTCTTCTTGGTGCATATTTCAAAGGAGGCCAAGGGGCTCCATTTATAGAGTGGAGTGAGACTTCACTTCTTCTCCTATCCGATGTGGGACTAAAATACCAATACTCAAAAATAGAGTTTGATATTTTAGATCATCCTACAATCAGCATAGAAGTGTGTCAGTCCACGCCTACCCCCCGAACACTTCCGTGCATGCACGAGACATCCTCGAGTCCGTGTACGAGTCCGAGTCCGCACAACAAAAATAACTTACATCTTTGTTGGAATTAATTATTTTTCCTTCTAGGAAAATACTCCCACATGACACACACTTGTGCCCTACCACACCTTATGTGCACACCTCAACACAAGCAAAGCATTATATTAAGATACTCATCATTTGGTGTAGCCGATGTGGGACTATCTTTTCTAGTCTAAAGGCAAAAACACCAACAGTGGAAAGGAAGTTGAATTGCTCATCTGATCCATAGGACACTCCATCACTTCCATTATAACCAAACAGGAAAGAGAAATACTTTCTCACCACATCAACAACAAAAGTAAAGCTTCCGGAGTAGGATGTAAATAATATATGGTGCTAATGGCATTATCAGAAGCAACATACCAAATGTATTTATGAAGTGAGAAACCACATTAAATTCTGTAGAGCACTAAACACCCTGCTTCCAGTGCATCTCAATCTTTCTTTTTCTTCAACCAATGTTTCAAGAGCAATGCACACCATTCTTGCAAGTAAAGTTTCCTCCTTAGCCAATGTCCAAAACATATATCAATAATGTGTTGCAAGTGAGAACTCAAAATGCATGGAGATCGATGATTTTGTAGACATACAGAGAACTGCAATGCTCCTCGACTTTGGACTGCAACCACCCCCACTAACATTAAAGTTGAATTTCCATAATGCAAATATCTGTAGCACAAAGAAAATGAATACTTCAGTAGAACACCAGTCTCCTGACAACATGACTGGATACTCACAAGTACAGCTTAAAGATACAGACATTTACGAAGTCACCAAGTCAAGAGTTGTATGCATGCCTATCATTATTAATGAAGATGGCCTTCTTCTAAAAAAATTAAAAATCACAAGTTTAGATATACCAGTCATTAGTTACCTTGACGCATATAATTTCTCCATTAAACAACAGAAAATATGAAAAGAAAAAATAATTAAAAAATTATAATGAGTAAGTTCAATAAAAATACTTGTTATTCATTGATCATGTCAACAAAATAATTACAAAATGTTCCAAGGTCAAGATATGCAAGCTTCTAATGATATCTAATTAAGTCTTTGATGCACAATGTCTCATATATTCAAAAATGGGATAATTTAGCAAATACCCCCATTCCAAATGTTAAAACTAGCATATACCCCCACTATTTATTTTATTTAGCAAATACCCCCACTCCTATGTAAAAGAGTGGGGGTATATCTTAAATTTTTATTATTTTATATCAAAAATGAGGGTATTTGTTAGATAAATAAAATAGTGGGGGTATATGCTAATTTTAACATTTAGAATGGGGGCATTTGCTAAATTATCCCTTCAAAAATAGTTTTCTGTTTTTATATATAAAATATTAATTTGACATGTGCATCTGAATCTTAAAAGTTTTCCTGCATCCTATAAGAAGCTTGCACAAATTCTAGGAAGGCAGCCTGAGGGTCACATAATTCTTAATGCTCGAGGTTGTTACATGCTCAACCTAGCCGATCAATATATAAGTACCATAACAGTTACAAGAAAAATACTAAAAAGACTTACATTAATCATAATAGAAGCTATTAGGAAATAAATATTATAAGTAGGTAGATGCTATAACAAATTCCTTATGACAATAATAGGAGGTTTGCATTAATTATGTTATTACATTATGTCAATATAGGGACATCTACACTCCAACTATAGTAGAATGCCTTCATATGCATTATGTTATTCAATAAATAAATGTCCAAGTGAAGTGATTTGATGCCCTATTCATGTCAAATATATATGTTCTTATCTCTGAAACTACTCATTTCTACTTATCATTTTGTGAAATCTAGTCATGAAATCTAGAAATAATGGAAGTATGTATGGTAAAAGAGAAATTATATAGCATGTATAACTTACTTCTTACTCTGAAGCAGAAATAATAAGGTTGGGCCAGAGTTCACTCTCCATTAGAAAAATTGCACTCGGTTTCCAGTACGCAAGAAAGTTATGCACTGCCCTAGGAGTATCGATTGGAGAAAGCTGGAATAAGCATAAGCTTCACCACCAAAGAATTAAAGATAGCAATGTTTAAAAAATCATGAATGCCATTCTTTAAGTCAAGGAACACAAAATGATTATTATAATCATGAACGACGAGGAATAATTATGCACTCTGAAAATGAAAAACCATCTAGGATGAATAAATACTAACAAACACCTGATATAAATCACACCAAAAGGTAGTGGGTCCTTGATGATTTCACTGCAATAAAAGATCGATAATTTTGTGATTTCAAATTGTATTATAAAATAAATAATAGGCATAGGCTCATAGTTATGCCATTAAGACATCCGATCAAAGATTGAAAGTACAATAACAAAATACCCAAGTCATATCAGGAGACATTTATATATG